>JAVXUO010000296.1:0-26727 GCA_033065855.1 Escallonia rubra | reverse complement strand
TAAATCAAAGCGTGTATTTACTACAAGTACATAGTCTAGTCTGGTTTTTAAAATATTATGGTGCCTAATTAAGGTATTGCAGTTTTCACAATCTGCTGTAGTAGAGTCTACGGTAGACCTGTCTTGGCATTCAGGGCTAATATAATAATTGGGACCAAAATAATGTGTCTGCATTAATGAGGTGGCTTCTTGAAAGGTAATGGTACCTTTGTACCAGGGTGCCTTTGCGTTACTAACTCCCCTACCATTGCCTCAGGGTAGCTTTTATAAATCCCTGGAATATTGCCTTTGAAAACACAATAAAATTTGTATTTTTTAGTATCTCTAATTTTATGGAAATAATTTGCCACAGCATTAACTGTGTTTACAAACCATCCATTGTCTTTTTTAACATAAGATTGCCATAAATTATCTAAGAGTGTCCTTTGGTCAACAGGGAAAGGACCAATTTTATGATCCTTGACTTGAAACCTTGCACCCGCATGTATGACTTCTAAGTTATTACCATTATAATTTATCCTATTTCTACCAAGATTGTCAATGTAACTGACAAATTGAGTAGGAAAAATAGGGTTTGGCTGGTTGTTAAGATTTTGCCTGGTCTGAGTAGAGGAAGATGCTGCAGAAGTCGATGACGCCATATCTGCAAATAATAAACAGAAAATTGTCTAATTCTAGAAGTCTGTATGAAAATTCTGTATAAGTGTCTGGTGTTAGCTTAAGATAAAATTTTTCTAGATAACAAATCTGCAATGGAGTTATCGACTCCTTTAATATGTTGCCATTCTATTTTGTCTATTCTGTAATTGCTTAGAGTAGTCATAAATTTTAACCATCTATTAGTATATCTAGAGTTTTTATTTTTATTGTATCTTACTATTGCTTCACAGTCAGTTCTAATGCAAAATTCATACTTTGAAATTAGAAGTGCCTTGAAGTGTTCTAGGGCATAAACTATAGCTAGTAATTCATAATCTAAGCTTGTTAGATACTGATTACTTTCTTTGTACTTGCCACTAGAATATCTACAAATTCTTTCTTCTTTTTTGTTACTATATTTATTTGGTTTGCAGTATAATACCGCTCCCCAACCATCTTTGCATCCATCAGTTTGGACAATAAGATAGTCTGTATCTAACGGTAGATATAAGTCAGGTAGTTGTTTTACCCTATCTTTTATAGTTTTGATGAGCCTAATATCTTCTATATTAAAATGTCTTTGCCCATTTTTTCTAGTTTTGTTATATAGAGGACCTATTAACTTGCTAAGGTCTTTAAAATAAATTCTAGCTTGATTAACTAATCCAAGGAAAGCCTGGATTTGTTTTAAACCTTCTAATTTATCTGGAAAGTCTAAGATCTTTTTAGCTATATGCTCTTGTAATTTAATTTTGCCATTTCCTATTTCCATTCCTAAGAATTTTATATTAGTTTTAAATAATTCTACTTTCTTTTTACTAAGAATTAAACCATGTTTATTAAAGAGTTTGAATACTAAATCTAGATGAGACAAATGCTCATTTTCATTCTTACTACAAACTAGTATGTCATCTATATAAACTAAGATAAAATCATTATATGGTCTAAAAATATCATCCATTTTACGCTGGAAGATACTTGGTGCTGTCTTAAGACCAAAAGGCATAACAAGCCATTCATATAAACCTTCTGGTGTAGTGAAAGCAGTCCACTTAACGTCTTCAGGCCACATCTTAATCTGATAAAAACCTGATTTACAGTCGAATTTGCTAAAAATCTTCTTGCCTTGTATTTTACTTAAAAGGAAGGTTTTGTTTGGAATATTATAACTATCGTCTTTTATGTTATCATTAAGTCTTTTGTAGTTAATAACCATTCTACTCTTTCCTCTAAGTATTTCTGCGTGATTTCTTACAATGAAAGCTGCAGATCTATGAGGACTGTTGCTAGGTCTAATTACTTTTAATGTTGTTAAATCTTTAATGTGCATTTTAAAATCGTCTGTATCTATGCTACTTGCTTCTATATTCGCAGTTTTAACAATATAATCAGGATTTATAATGTCAAGCTTGCAATATATTAGGTTCAAATCCCATCTTTTGATAGGATCTTCTCCAATAAAGGGGAGTCTATCTATGGCCTTAAGAATATCATGTTTGTTTGTAAAATAGTTTATTAAATTGTAGCTGATTTTGTCTAAGTTATAAATATCCAGATCTATATTATCTTCTGGTTCATATTTATCTTCTACTAATTCTTCTATTCTTAAGCAATTATTGTCTATATTGGTTAAACAACAATTTGTTTTACCATTACTACAGTCTTCACATATTTTGTTTTTGCCTTTTATATTAACATAATTACCACCACGCTTCTTAGCGTACTCTGATGGAGTGTCTATGTTAATAGGTGTATGTGTGACATTCTGTGCTATTTGAATAAAGTCTTTGGTAATAGTTAAGGTATTATTGTCATTTATTAAGAAATTTATTCCAAGAATAATTTTCCCTTCTGAATGTGCTATAGGTGCACAGAAGGCTTGTTTAAGAATATAAGGTTTGCTCTGTGTATTGCATGGTGTGAGAAAGGTAATAGAAGCATTTGTAATATATTTATCATAAGTTATTGGGTTGCCTGTGAATCCTATTCCTATCAACGGGTCTTCAAAGGTTTTAACGTGTGATAGATCAGCTAAGCTTGGATCTATAACAGTTATGGTGCAACCTGTATCTATTATTGCATTTGTTTCTATTAACTTGTTATAATGCCTAATTTGTACTCTAGTAGTTATAAGGTTGTTAAATCTTGCCTTAGTGCAGAATTTTTCTATTTTAAAGTCTTGTTGTATTTGTTGAATTAAGTGTTTATTATTTCCAATAATAAATTCATCTTCATGTCTTTGTTTTAAAGTTTCTTCTATTAAAATAACCTTTTGTTCTAAGAATTCAAGTCTTCTATTGACATTTTTATCATAATAAACGTCTTTGTTTGTTTTTATTTCTAAAGGTTTGATAATATCTATGTTGTATTTTATTTTAATGCATTTTACGCATGCTTCTATATAGCATAATTCACATTTACATCTAACTTTAATTGCAGGGTACCAATTGCATATATAACAAGGTGTTGTATCTATTCCTTTTTCTATTTGCCACTGATGTATACAGTTTTCTTCTAAAGTTAATTTTTCAGCTAAGGGTTTAAACATAAAATTGTATATTTCTGTGTTTCTTAATGAATTTATAAAAGTATCTAGTCTATCCGTAGTTTCGACTGGAAGATTTTCATCTTCATCATCACTACTTATAGAAAGGTTATCTTCTATGTATTCATCTATTGATTTAATACTATATATACTCTCTGTATCACTAAGTGTTTCATCTACTTCTAGGAGATCTTCATTAGTGTTATTAACTATCATTGCTTTAAAATTATTATTGTTATGTCTTCTGGGACAATTAGAACTTAAATGGTCTGGTTCACCGCATGAGTAGCAGGTGATTTTGTTTTTATATATTCTTCTAGTATCATATTTCCTAACATGTTTAGGGTTTAGGAAAGGTCTTCTAGCCTTACTCTTTCTTAAATAATAAGTTTTCCTAGGTTGTTTATGTCTTTTATAAGTTTTCTTATTGTACTTTGGCCTAGATTCTTCCTGACCATAGTGTTGAGGTGTGTATATTTCTTTACAGAAGCTAGTTTCATTTTTCAATTGTCTAGCTATTTGTATATTAGTGCATTTAGAAACTAATATTTCTATAACTTGTTCAAAGATATCACCTAAAGAAGGAGTCCATGTAGGGTCTGAGTAAGTCTTTTTAATTGTTTCATATATTTCTCTTCCTAAAGCGCCTGGTAACTTATTTAAAAATTTGTCTACTACTGTAGGTTTATAAATATTGCCGCTTTGTGAAGCAAAATAATAATATTCTTGCATAAAAGGTTTTATATTATGCCAACTGTATAAATGTACTTGTTCTAATTTTCTAGCTGCTTCAGTTTGTATTAAAGTATCACCAGTATTAGGATTTCTTCCTGTTAAAATTAACTGTATGGTGTTAACAAAATTATAAGGGTTTGGTCCTAAGTCTGCCATTTGTTTTAAGTCATTAGGAAAAGTCTTTTGCCATTCTTCGAAATTAGCTTTAGCAATGGGGCCTAGAAATTGCATCATATACCTAATCATTTCTTCACCTGTATCTAAATTATCAGATTGTTTGGTGATGAAATTTGCAACTACGGCATCTTTCCATACTTGTATATAATTATTCCTTTGTTGTGGATCTACAGCTGTTATATTTAAAATAAAAGGTTCTGAAGCCTTTTGTATTTTAAAGTTTTGTTCTAAAGGATGACGTTTACCTCTAGGTTTAAAATCTGGTCTGTCAGATCTATCATGTTCTATGTTTGCACTTTTTCTAGGTATGTTACCATAAGGATAACGTGGTCTTACATGAGGTTGTGAAGTGTAAAATCTGCCTCCGTCATTATTATTGGTAGTACCTGAATTTTCACCTTCTTCCATAAGGAAGTAGGGTACTTCATTCATTAAATTAAACTTAATATTGTTTGTAGTGATCTGAGTATCTATAGAACTTGTTTCTAATTGTTCTAGATCTATCTGTTCTAATTCTTTAGGTTGTAAGTCATCTTCTAGAGAATCTATTATTGTTTCCATTTCTGTTTCTAGCAATATGTTTTGTTCATAAAGAGTCTTATGTTCTAATCTAATCTGTTCTATTTCTAGTATAGCAGTGTTTATTTTATGATCTAATTCTGTCTTGTAATTTGTTATAGGCTCAAAACTTTCTATGCTTGGAGTATCCAGAGAAAGATTGAAGCTTGGGTTTATTGTACTAAGACTATCAATAATAGGGTTGTTTAGGCTATGTTGTATAGTGTATTCTGGTTGATTAAATATATCTAAACTGTTTAAATTGTCATCTTCTTCTGTGATACGTATGAAATTTTGTAATTGTTCTACACTTAAGCCTTGTCCTACAAATGTAGTTCCTATGGATTGATTGAGAATTTTTATGTCTAAGTCTTTTAAGATATCAAAGTCTTTGTAACTATACATTTTCTTCATCTTCTGTGATTTCTTGATCTTCTACATGAGTATTAGCCTCTACGTAATTTGTAAATCTAACTGATCTTCTTCCTGATGCGTCTATGTACCACATGTTATCTGTTGGTACGATACTGTTATTAGAGCTAGTCGTTAAAATCTTATCTACTAGCCATTCTTGTCCTGCATTTTCTAAGGAATCTACCTTGTAAGGTGGTAAAAGTCTAATACCTCTATTTATAATAAATTTTGCAGTGTCATCTATGGTTAACTTATATCCTACTTGACTGCTTTGTGTTAATTTTCCTATAAATGTGGTGCATATTAAAAGGTTTTTGCCTTGTTGGAAATCTTTATAACCTTTAGTCATTATTTTTACTTTTATGTTTTTGGCAAAATCTTTTGTATTAATACAAAAGTCTGGTGCACAATAAAAAATGCCACCATTGTTGTTCATGTCAACTTCTATAGCTCCTATGATAGCCTGTTCACTAGAGAATCTATCATCTACTATAGCTAGAAATACTTTGGCACCTGTATCTCTTCTAGTTAAGCCTTTTACTCCTATTACTATTAATCCTATATGTGTTAAATTAAAATTTCCTCTGGTTAATTCTATTTCAGAGTCTGGATGTATTAAATTGACACTAGCTACATCTTCTCCTACACATCTATTTTGGGTTTCTCTATAATGCATAAATAGTCTGGTTTGATTAAACTGAGAATGATGTTGATATAAGATTTGTGGAGATATTAAATCTAGTCTGTTTTGTCTAAATTGTTGTATTTGACTATCAATATCTATTATTTGTTCTAAAGAAATTATAGGAATAGAAGGTGTTCTAAATAATCTAAGAACTCTATTTTGTAATGTGTTTTCATTACGCCTTCTAGTTTCAGTAGCCAAAACTTCTGTTCTGGTTCTGTCCTCTATATTTCCTCTTCCCAAAATATGACTATTGTGACTTGTCATAAACTAGGAAGTTAAGTTTGTCTTGGTTTTTCCTTTTAGGTTTATCTATGGTTATTTTATCTAATTTGTTACATAGATTGTCTATATCTAATTCCGTTTTAGGATGATCTAGATATGCATTAAGTCTAAGTGTTAGAGTATCTATTTTTTCTAAGCATTTTATTAATAACATTATAATAACATTACTTTGTTTTCTACTAGTGATTTCACTAGGAGTTCCTAAGATATTTTTAGTTAGGCCATCAGCTGGATATAAGTAATCTGTCTGATCTGCTAAGGCCCTTTTATAATCTAAATTGTTTTCGTAGTGGTTATTCATTTATATTCTAAGCCTTGTATATTAAAATAATGCCTTAAATTATCTTCTAACTTATTAGTTTGTTTTTCTAAGTGTTCAACTATTGTTATTATCTTTTCTATTTCTATAGCCTGTTTAATGAGCTTATCAATTGCTACTTCAATTTTAGCTTCATCATGTTTTGTCTTATCAAAAGATTGTTTGAAAATATCCTTCATATAGTCTAGATTTTCTCTAATTGTTTTTAAACTTTTGGTGTCAGTTTGAATATTAACTAAATCTAATTTGTTTGTAGTTGTCATCTATATACCATTAAGAGAGTTGTCTAGATTAGCTAGGGCTTCATCATCCCAAGGGTAATCATTACTATCTTCGTCATAATTTAAATAATCTTCATAATCTAAGTCTGATTCTAACTGTAAATTATTCATATTGTTTATGATTCCTATAGAGACCTCTGTAGGTACTCTTAAATTGTTTAATTCTATAGTTTGATCTGTGGTTTGATCTAAATGATCTAGTCTTCTATGAAATTCAGTATAATATAAAGAGTTATTGTGGTTGTCTTTTAATTGTATATAAAAGCCTATAAGATGTTGAAAGAAAATGTCAAAATCTTCTAATAATAAGTCTAAATTTAGAAAATATCTTATATAAAAAGATAAAGGGTTGTAAACTAGATTAATAGAGTCTGTGTCTATATAATGTTTTATCCTTTCATTTGTGGCGTCTATAGTTTCTAAAGCTGTATAATATAAACTAAAGGTGTTTAATATGTGTTCGGTAGTCTGTTGATCAACATTAAAATTGTTAATCATGTTTTCAAAAACAAAGGGCTCTTGATAAGGCTCAGTGTTTAAGTCTCTATCTGTCATTAGTCTGGTAGGTGTAAACTGTTTGGTTCTTCATTATCACTAGAACTATCTGAATCCGTACTGTCTATATTACTTGTAATTTGTAAGAAATTTATATGGTCTGTTAAATTTTCTAAGGCAGTAGATTCGTGTCTTTCAATTATAGCTCTAAATCTATCAAAATGGGGTCTATTGATTCTAAGTCTCAAATATTCTCTACTGTAATAATCGTTATTCTTAATGTCTTTATAATATATATAAAATTCTACTATTTGTTTTAAGTAAGTATCAATGCCTATGGTTATAGCAGAAACATTTATAAAAGTATTAATGTAACTTCTTAAGGGATTATACCTAAGTGGTAATGTATTTGCAGCTATATGAGATGTAATCAAATCATTTGTGTCATCGATTACTTCTAATGTTACTAGAAATCTACGGAATTGTATATAATTGGTTTCGAAACGGTCTTCAGAACTACTAATATAAGTAGGTTGTCTAAGAATACCTGGTGAACTATTACTGGCCATTTGGTTCATCGTAACTAGGTTCATCATAACTACTTAGAGGGGGCCTGTGAACTGGTGGTAGCACAGCATTTCTCCTTAATATCTGTTGTACATGCATGGAGGAATATCTACTGTTATTTGCTTGATCTATTAGTCCTATATGATGTCTTAAAAGTTTTTCTAGATATTCATTCATTACACGTGTGTAGGGATCTAACTGGGAAGTGTAATCTAGATAGGATTTTAGAGGATCTCTAAATATTCTATGCCTACCCGTGTCTAGAAAATATTTAAGACTTTTGTTTATAGAGTTAACAAGATCTAAAGCAGTATAAAAAGCATTAAATTGTCTAGCATGTGCCTGATATTGTTCATAGTCTTCAGTGTAAGAACAATAATACGTAGGATTAGCAGGTCTAGTACTAGCAGATTGATTTGCAGGTAATTCATTCATGATAATTGATAAAAGGGGCTACTTGCTCTGGGCTACTTCGCATTCTCCTTTACTAAGTGATTATCTCTTCAAAGCCAAAGAAAATATGGCTCTGATACCATTTTTGGGGGGTTTTGCCGGTTTTTTGACAGATCTCTTTTGATTTTTGATCGGCCAGACTTCGTTAAACCAATCGTCAATCTCTTTTGATTTTTGATCGGCCAGACTTCGTTAAACCAATCGTCAATCCCTGAGGACCTGCCCGGAGGCATAGCGACGTCTGGTATCCGTCTATAGATCGAGATCAAGAGTGAAGAGTCCCCGGTTAGACCGTAATCCATAGTGGATAAAGTATAATTTTGATAAAAACACAGCGGAATAAAGAGATGACAAAAAAGATAGGGCAAAAACTTAGAGAGAGAGAGAGAGTCTTAAAAGAAGGATTTGATTTTTCAAAACTTCAGAACGCATGGTAGATCTAGTTCAGATTAAAATCTCAGGATGCTGGGTTGAACTGTCAAAGTTTTTCATCAAGGTTCAAAACTCAGGGCATGCGTTAGTCTGCGGGCATTCAACGCCATCTTGGCTATAACCCAGAACGACTCGCTCCCACTATTGGTTTGAACCCATAAAGAAGACTCTGGCAATTCGTTTTAAAAGCATAATTGATTTAGATCTGAGTAAACCTGAGGTAAGCATAATCATTTTAAAAAACAAAATTAATTAAAAAAGTCTCTCTTTTCCAAGTAAATGCCATATGATTTTTAATCAAAACATTATTAAGTTTTGTTTTTAGTCATATTAGACTTTGAGATAACCCGTTTCAGTTCATAGAAGCTTTTCACCTTCGAGCGTTTTCACCCCATAATTTTAAACAATAAAGAGAATTAACTTACTTGTATGAAAGCTTGCTTCGTACTTGAACTTTGGAACAAGATGATTATAGAGTAAGAGAGCAGTTAAGCATGTGAGAGGTGTATATATATATACGTAGGTATAGATACATTATATATATATATATATATATATATGTATATAGGTGTATATACATATATAGGTATATAGGTGTATATATATATTTATACCTATATATATTTATACATACATATATATATATATATATATAGGTGTATATATGTATATAGGTATATATATGTATATATATAGGTATATAGGTCTATATATGTATATATATAGGTATATAGGTGTATATATAGGTATATAGGTGTATATATATATACATATATATATATATATGTATATAGGTGTATATATAGGTGTATATATGTATATAGGTATATATATGTATATATATAGGTATATAGGTGTATATATAGGTATATATATATATATAGGTATATAGGTGTATATAGGTATATATATAGGTGTATATAGGTGTATATATAGGTATATAGGTGTATATATAGGTATATAGGTGTATATAGGTGTATATATATATATGTGTGTATATATATATATATATGTATATAGGTGTATATATGTATATGTATATAGGTGTATATATGTATATGTATATAGGTGTATATATATATGTATATAGGTGTATATATGTATATATATATATGTGTATATATATATATATATGTGTATATATATATATATATATATGTATATATATATGTATATAGGTGTATATATGTATATGTATATAGGTGTATATATATATATAATATATATATATATATAATGTATATATATATATATATATATAATGTATATATATATATATATGTGTATATATATATAATGTATATATATATATATATATATATATATATATGTGTATATATATATATATATACACACCCGCAATGTATATGTATATATACAATGTATATGTATATATGGCGTTGAAGGGAAAGAGGAAGAAAAGTGGGGTGGGTCCCATTCATTTTAGTCCGACATGATCTGGACTAATTTTATACCACCCCCCCCCCCCCAGGTATTATTTTATCCCACTCAAGGGGGATAAAACAAGTCCAAGGGTACCTTATCCGGGGACTAAAGTGCACGTCCAAACGCCGGATAGGATTATTTTTATCCTATCCGGGGTCTTATCCCGCGCGCCAAACACAGCCTAATTGTCTACTGTTCATCGTCTTCTCGACAGCCTTTATTCCAGTATAACACACACAAAACCCACTTACATAATTCACACACGCGCATCGCTACACTTAAACCCACATATATACATCCAAACGCACACTCTAACACCTCTAAAGCGCACAGTTACACACAATCATACACACCAACACCCCCCCGTAACACACACACACACACACACACAATCCCCCAAGAACACACACTCCCACGCACTAAACACACCCACACCCCTCAGCAGCACCATGAAACACACTCATTTTAAAAAAAAATACCTTATAAACACTCACTAATACCATTCATTACCTATACACTGAAAGCATACATATAATCACCCACCCGAGGTTACAATCACAAGAACACACGCTTGCACACATAGTAATACACACACTCACTGTACCGTGACCAATCACACACACATATTCCAAATCCACACACTAAGAATAACATGAATTACCTATTGAGAACAATCCTTCAGTTTTCTCAAACCTTTTTATCCCTCTGTCTCTCTTTTTCCCTTGTTTCCCTCAGCATCTTCTCTGTTTTTTCTACCGAGCTATTGTTCTCTTATGGTTCTCTAATTTTTTGTTCTTCTTTTGTTTTCCCATATTTCTTCCTCTTTCTTTCCTCTATTTCCTTCCCTTCCTTTCCTTCTTCTTCATCTATTTTCTTCCATGCCCAAGACCCCCATGTTTTCTCTTCTCTGTTCTTCTTTTTACTGTTTCTCTTATGTGTCTTGTTTCTTCTTTTTCTTTTTTGTTTCCTTTACCCGAATTTTCTTTTGAGTTAATTACGCGGTTGACCATCGAACTATTAAGCAAATTTCACTTTGACTACTGAACTTCGATTTGTGTCAAAGTGACCATTGAACTCGTCAATTGATCTCAAGTAGGCCATTCTGTTAATTTTGGTCCGTTAACTGGCCATGTGCGAGGCACGTGAGGGTTAAGTAAGGGGTAAAATTGTCAAATGAAAAAAAAACCATTCTCTTTTAATTTTTAGTATGACATTTTTCCCAACAAAATTCTTTGTTCTTTAATTGACCCCAAAAAGGTTTTTTTTTTAATCCCAACAAGATTTTCGTTTCCTTAATTAACCCAAAGTTGAATTTTGTTTTCAATTAATCTAACCCCAATCTTCTTCACCTTGATCGCTGATTACCCATATGTTTTTCCCTTTCAAGTTCAGTCTCACATCAAAAATCGCCGCCACATCCTCATTCTCCTTCTCTTTCACATGTATAAGCATCTTCTCCGGCGTAGCAGAGATCATGACAGAGGGCGAGGGCGAGTCGTTGGGTGAGGGCATCAGAGTCGATTGGGGAGACAAGGTCAGGGGACAGGATGCGACCGACAACGCTGGGTCTAATGGTGCTCTGTTGTGAGTTGGGAGCGAGTTAGCAGATTTGGAAAGTGGGGTTGTTTCGGGCTTGTTTTGAGAAGATTTGGTGTGGTGGTGGTGGCGGAAGGCAGGGTTATCGGGGCTACGGGGCAGGATGGTGAAGGGACAACACCAAGAATGTCAAAATGGTGGTTCACAGCGGGGTGGCGACGGTGGTACACCACAAGAAAAAAGACTTTTAGCGACAGATTTTTCCGTCGCTAAAAGTCCTTTTTTCCGTCGGTAAATCTTTTAGCGACAGACTGTCCGTCGTTAAAAATCCGTTGGGTAAAAGGCCGTCGCTAAAAGATTAGCGACGAAAATTGATGATCCGTCGGTAAAAAGTTATAACTTTTTACCGACGGAAATAAACATTTTTACCGACGAAATATTCCGTCGGTAAAAGTATTTTTTGTTATTTTCCAATTTTTGTATTTTTGCAAATAATGTGTAAAAAATGACTTTTTAGCGACAGAAATTCCGTCGCTAAAAATTTTCATGAAAATCCGTCTCTATATGTGCTTAAAAGATGAGACCTTTTAGCGACGAAAAGTCCGTCGCTAAAATTTAAAACATTTTGCTACATATTTTTGTCGCTAAAAATTATCATTAATTTGTTTAAAATACTTATGGCGACGTAATTTTGTCGCTAAAAGTCTATCCGCAAAAATTTAAAAAGGTTGTTTTTCAATTTTTTTATGTGTTAAAACTCTAAACTTATTTCCTGTAATTCAATTCACACGAACAATTAAATCAACTGATCCATCAATAATTAACCTTAGTCAACCAATCCATTTAAACTAACATTCATTCTTTACCAAATTAAAAGTCATACAAATAAGATTTAAGTCATTCACCATCAACTAATACTTAATACTAACTTTTGCTAAATATAATAGATCACATCGTACATATTCCAAAGCAAAATTACAAGTTTTATCGAAAGGAAAAAATATAAACAAAAAACCTTGCTCCAAGGCCTGCAAAATACTCCCAAGATAGGCACACCTGAAAAAACAAGTACAGTACCCACTAAATTGCATGAACCCAATAGAGAAAGGTTATGAAGGAAAAGTAAATAATTACTAAATGTATAATA
Organism: Escallonia rubra; assembly: GCA_033065855.1. Lineage (NCBI taxonomy): Eukaryota > Viridiplantae > Streptophyta > Magnoliopsida > Escalloniales > Escalloniaceae > Escallonia > Escallonia rubra. The sequence continues at coordinate 14,013 of JAVXUO010000296.1, read as the reverse complement.
CTGTATAAAATAGAAAGTGAGCCATAAACATAGACACGTAGACAAAACTATCAAGAATATATTGAATCATTTGCAGCAAACATGGATATCTTGCAAAAAGGCGTTACGATGGTTGCTAATAACGATGTAGTTTTCCCTTTTGGCACTGTTAACTTGAACATGTTGGAAATGGTAAACCCCAATTCACTTCTAATGGAAGGAAACAAAAACTATCAAGAGTATTAAAGCGACAAAATGGTACCATAACTTCTCTGAAAACCATTTTGATACACAGAAAGTCACTATACTAGTAGTCAATGAGTGAAAATACCTCCTTAGACCATCACGCATGGATGATGGACTTGCATCAGTAACTTTTTGCAACGAAATGAATGTTCATAATTGAAACGACCTAAAACACATCACACCTCAATGAGTTAGGAAAATGAAGAAGCTCTTTTGCAATTGGAAACCAAATAGGTTATAAACGTGAAAAGAGATTGGGTACCAGAAATTAGGGGTAGTGGGCAAGTTGCACATATAAGTGTCTTAAGCACGATTACTCTGTCATTGAGAGACTTGGAAGAAATTGATAAAAAGTTCAATTAGAAGTACTGAAAAAGCTTCTAATTGCACAGTGCGACAGTTTAACAGCAAACCAAATCCTAGTGGACCTTCAACCCAAACTGAAATCAAACAGTAATAGAAAGGAACATGGTGCTCAGAAATTAAGCAGAAAGCAGAAAATAAAATAAATAGAACGAACGATAATTCTAATGATCACAGAAGAATAAACTAACCTCCCCAAATATAGCAAGATTGCCACCACTACCTTTTCCTAAACTTTAAGAAACTAAGAGACAGCTACAAAAATTTCATACAATCCAATTACCTGAACAGGAAAAAGAAATAGGCCCATAAAACTCAATATCGGGGGAGTACATAAATCTAAAATATTACTCTCATTGTTCCATAATATTTGTTCTCTTTGATTTATATGAATTCTTAGAAGGTAATTTGAACATGTACGCATTCACTTCGGTCAATGTTTATATCCTAGTTAACTTATCAGCAATACATTTCTAACTGGTAACCACCATTTCCATTCAATCTAAAGGTTTATCGACCGAAAATTCCGTCGTTAAAGATTTTTAACGACGGATATTCGCCGACGGATAAATCCGTCGATAAAAGCTACTTTTAGAGACGGACCTTTACCTACGGATAAATCCGTCAACAAATGCTACTATTAGAGACGGATATCAATCCGTCGTAAAAGTCCGTCATTAAAGACTATTTTTCTTGTAGTGGTAGTTAGGGAAGGATGTGGCGGCGGTGGGAGTTAGGGAAGGATGTGGTGGCGGTGGGCTAGGGGGAGGGATGTGGCTGTGGCGGGGTATGGGTGATGGATTGGGTGGGTTAGGGGTGGGGGAGAATAAGAGTAGGTTTTGTTTTGTTATGAAAAGAAAAGAAAGTGACAAAATTACCCCTGAATTAAGTCACTTAACGGACTTGTGATTGACAGAAGCTAACGGAATGGCCTAATTGAGATCAATTGACGAGTTCAATGGTCACTTTGACACAAATCGAAGTTCAGTGGTCAAAGTGAAATTTGCCTAATAGTTCGACGGTCAACCGCATTAACTCTTTTCTTTTTAAACACTTCCCTAAGTTTAATAATTAAATTAACTTAGTCAGCATAAAAACCAAGTAGGTGGTGGATTCAAAAACAAGATTTTCTCTAAAATTTGACACGTAGCATGCCTTTTTTAACAATTGCAAAATGACCCCCAAAGTTTTTTAAAATTATAAAATGACCCCAAAAGTTGCAAAACTTACATTTTTGCTCCAAAACTTTTCTAATCTTTATTGATTTAACACTAAACCTAAATATCACCAAAATATATATACATACATACCACTCATTTTATTATTTTTCATTTAAAAACAATAATTTATGGTTTAGTCCCCAAAGTTTTCCATATTTACAAATGGCCCCAAAACTTTATAAAATTACATTTCGCCCCAAAATCATTTTAATATCTCATTCTATATTTATCTCCGAACATTACTCAAAATTATCGCCCGTTTATTTTTCAGAGCACCGATAATTATTTTAAACAACTCCTAAAATTACAGGATATTACATATGTTCAACTGGATGAGCAAAGGTTGATTCTTTTGGGACAGAACGCACATGCCTCACAGAACGAGGAAAGGAAAGGTGGACTCCTTTAAAAGGAGAGCACATGCTCGACTAGAGGCCATTTTGACAATAAGAAAATAATACAAATATGTACTTTAAAGTACCATTGTTAAAAGTTCATTCAGTTTCATTTTATGTAAACATGCCAATTTATTTTTCAACGGTGGGTATTTATTTAAAATTTTCAGTTCTACAAAATAGTGTAAAAGGCACAAATGACCACTGAACTATGACCTATTTTTTTTTACTAAAGTCACTAAACTTGCTTTTGTGACATTTTGGCCACTGGACTCGCAAATGTGTCCAATTTGGCCATTCTGTTAGTCAGGGTTAACTTCTTTTCGTTAAGTGATCACATGTCGTGCACATGAGGCCTTAAAATAGGGGTAAAACTGTCTCTTCATCAGTGTTCTTTAACATTTCCCCACCTTCAATTGCCAGCCAACATCCATCACCGGCGACCCTCCATTTCCACTGCCTACACCACGTACAACCACCACAGTACAACGACAGTCCAGCCACCACCACATCAGGGCTACATCCACGCGACCACCACATCAAGTCCACACATGTGTCACCACCACATCACGACCACAGCCCTACCACCAATACATCACGACCACAACCTCACCACCGTATGATAGCCATAACCCTGCGATGACTCGGCAACCCACCACCACAACCAATCGGCCCACCCACCACTATTGTGAATCAACTACCCACCAAATTTAATCACTAATCCCTGATGCCGCCACAGTCGCCGCCACCCACAATCTAGGGTTCGCCAAATTTCTCTTCCACCACCACAACCTCACTGGGAACCTCCAAATCTCCGTCGTGATCTTCCCCGTAGATGTCGTCGTGCTGCCGCCAATCAAGTCCAGATCCCCGGTCGCACCACGCAAGTTTGTCTAAAAAAGGCAGCACACAAAACAAAAATCTCTAACTTGTGGCGATTTTGAAGATGAAGATATTGGGTTCTTTGGTGACAGGGGGTGATGGTGATGGTCGGTTTGGCCTCGTGGCAGTGGATGGAGTTATAGGGGATTCGGGGGGAAAGAAAGAGGAAATAAAGAGAAAGAATGGAAGAGGCAGATCGGTGAAATGAAAAAAAAAGGAATGAAAATTATGAAAAAAAGAAGGAAAGGAAATTAAAAAGGAAAGAGAGATGACAGACGATTTTGCCCCTCACTTGATGGGTCAGGTGCGCAGCACGTGACCACTTAACGCAGATAATTTAACCGCGACTGATGGAATGACCAGATTGAACACATTTGTGAGTCCAGTGGCCAAAATGAGACAAACATTTTTTTGAGTGACTTTAGTGAAAAATGGATCATAGTTCAGTGGTCATTTGCACCTTTTACTCTACAAAATATAATATGTATTCTGTTTGGAACCAATTTTTTTACAATTTGGATTTCAAATTAAGAATTGAATTAAATCACTTTTTTTTGTCCGGAACAAAAGGAAATTCAAATAATAGAATTCATATTTTGTGACCGGAATACAGAGAACATGAAAAGGGTCATAAATTTTATCATTGGCTTTCAAAGAAAAATGAACTACAGTAAGTAGTTTTTCATATGTTGGTGGCACCACATGGTTGCAATGGTGTGTGCATAGCCGCGGTGTAAGTGACGGTGTAGCGACATTGTCGATGGATGTGGTGGGATGGTCAAGTGATGGTAACAATGACAATGGTAGTGGTGGTAGTGTGGCATCAGTAGCAGTGTTGTCCCATGGCATCAGCGGCAGTCGACAACGACAACAACGGTGGAGGTGGTGGGGCGATATACTGTTGGTATTAGTAGTGGTGGTGATAGTGGTACCATGTCGTAACTAACTGTAATGTTGGTGACATAAGTTACAGTGACGACATCAGAGACGATGGTGGTGGTAATGTTGTGACATCAATGGTGGCGGTGGTGTGGCATAAATGATGATCTATTGATCGTAATGATGGCAGTGGTGGTGGTGGTATCCAGGTGTCACCAGTGGTATGTTGACGATAATAGTTATGGTGATGACAACGGAGACGATGGTGGTGGTGATGACAAACATGTTGATCGTGACAGAGTTGATACATTTTTATCGGTGGTAATGGCAGTGACAATGACGATGGTGGTGGTGCTAGTGGTGTGGCAGTGCAATGAAGACGGTGATCTATTGACGATAATGGTGGTCGTGGTGGTGATGCAACATTTGACAACAATGACGACGACATTGGCGGTGTAATAACAACGGTGTGACGATTATGGTGGATCTAGCCGTCTAGTGGTGGCGAGTATACCGGTCCATTAGTAGTGCAGGGTAACAGAACAATGGCATTAGTGATAATGGTGGTAGTAAAGATGGTGCGACGGCAACAACAATGGAGACGATTCTGATCGATTAATCAGTAATAAAGGTAAAACAAGTATTTTTTAATTAACATAAATTCAAATCTCATAAAATCTGACATTTTTTAATCAAATTTTGCACTATAGCAACAAATCAAGTCAATTGTCATGAAATATTTTCTAATTTCGTTTTTTTTTAATATTTCAAGTAATAAAATTCAAATATTATTTATTTATTTGAGGATTCCAAACACACCTTTTCAACTTTATGGACTAATAACAAGATTACATTAAAAAGAATCCCAGAAAAGAATATTCGGAGCGGAGAAAGGTTCCTTTACGAGTTCCACTCCACTCAGACCGCGGCACGAATATCATATCATTCAGCCGATAGAAAGCTTTGTCCGCCCCAAAAACGGCAACCCCGCCTTCACAGCCCTCCGTTCCTCATCTTTCCCCCAAAAGCCCTCACGTGCAGGGGCCCCACCCCCAAAACTCGCCACCTCAGCCCCCAACGGACGATTGGAAATCGATTAATCGAAAAGCCCCTCCCCAGATGGACCCCCACCCCCCCCCATGCAAAAAAGAAAAAAGAAAAAAGAAAAAAAAACCAGCCCTCTCTTCTTGTCAGCACACCCACTCACTCTCTGCTGCCATTTTCACGGTTAACTCGGGCGCCTTGGACTCTGCACCGCCTTACCTTTTTACTTTTTAGATCTGCCTTTTTATCTGCCCTTTCTGCTAGTTTTGCCTTTTCGACCCCTCGAAAATGGTGTACACTATTTCCGGCATACGCTTGCCCGCTGTTGCGTCGCTGCACAAGTCGGGTGGATCGAGCTGCAACGGCGATCGCCGGACCACTAATCTCTCGTTATTCACCAAGTACTCCTTTTCACGTAATCCTCTCACTCTGTGTTTGTGTGGGGAGCATAGTTAGTTGTTGCTGCGCTTTGAGCATGCATTGCTTGCTTGTTCGAGTTATTTTTACGAAGTTTCGTTACCTGTCGGAAATTTTGACGTTTTTCTGATCAGTTTTGGGAGGGGATGTTTGATTAGTGTGAACGGATGCTTACTGGTTGTTCGAGTAGTGAAAATTCCGATTTTGTTGAATCGTAGAGTACCTATTGATTACGTTGAGGAGTGAATTTAATTTGGTTTGCGTAGGCGACTAGGTGTATGATTGGGGATGGAAGCGTGTTTGCAGTGTGATCTTTTTTTCCCTTGAAAGGACAGGGTTTTGTACGTAGTTGATGACGCTGTGCGTTTCGAATCGGGTTGGAGTCGCCCAGTCATACAACCGATGGAATATTTTGTGCAACCTTTAGGTTTTCCTAGGTTATTAGCAGATGCTATTTTGCTTAGAGTTTAACGAAAGGAGTTTTGAATATATATCGTAGAAGAAAAGAGGAAAAGGGAGAGGAAAAGGGAGAAGACAGTTAGATTAAATGATTTTCCGTGAAGTTGATCCACATTGAGAGGAAAGACCAATCTCAATCGAAATCGAGACACTGGAAATGTATGTGGGTAAGGGAGGGCACAATTTGGTCGCTCTTTTACTTTCCTCCGTTGTCTTATTTTTCTTGGTTCTTGTCTCTTGATAACTCCTCTCTTCCAACTTAACAAGGAAACTTAATTAAGATTTCCCCCTCTCTCTCTCTCTCTCTGTGTGTGTGTGTGTTTGTGTTACTTCCCTTCCACTTTTCTCTCTTAGCTGAACAAAAGAAGTTTAGAATGCTCTATCCGCTCACTCTTCTCTTTCTTCACGGCAATGAAAGTCATGCAGTGCCCGATGTTGCAGCACATGGAATTGGAATAAAAAAAGCCACATACTCTTTAAGATGCTTTAACGAATTGAACTTCTTCCTAGTACAAGAGGGAATTAAAACAATAAATCTGCACGAGTTCACGGTTTATTTCTAGGTTGTTCACATTGAAATGGAAGCACTTGAATAGGCAAATGCTAAGTTTACTGCCAAACAGAACTGTCTAGTCAGGAGGCTCCCTCCATTGTGGACTCAGAGTGGATATCATTGAGCTTTTCCATATATCTACTGTAAAATTTGGGTAATTAATTTTTTGGTTTGCCGTTTGTGGTTTTGGGGCTGAGTTTTGCAAAGATGATTGCTAAATTCTTGATATACGAGCAGACATGATTAATCAAAATTCTGAATGTACGAGCGGATACGAACCTCTTGTCTCCCACCTCCCGATTAAGATAAACGTAGTTATATGCTTTAGATTTTATTATCTCCATCTGTGTGTCGATTTCTTATCAAGGCGTAGCTAATTTGATGCTTGTCTGTAGGGAATATCTTTGCTGAAAAGTCTACTCATGAATCTGACTCCCCACCCTTCATGGTTGCTGCGTCAGAGAAAGTCCTTGTTCCAGGCAGCCAAACTGCTGGTTCTTCATCCTCAATAGAGCAGTTGGAAGCTGTTGACACAGCTTCAGAAGATCCCTATGTATGTGAATATGCACCACCGAATTCCTTCCCCTTCTATATGATTCTTGACTTATGGCTCCTCTAGCTTCCTTATACGTAGTAGGATCAGTGGTCTGTTATTCCAACTTCTGCAGCAAAGTTAATGTGATGTTAGGCTGTGAATTTTGTCAATGAAATATGGTGATATGCAAAACTATGAACTCCGCCTTGTGCTTATTGTCATATCTTTTATACGTAGCCTGTCCCAAGCCCGGCTAGAGGAGGGGGGTTGCAATAGGTTGACGGCCAGTGTAAAACTCAGTCGTATTCCATGGACATGAACCCAAAGAAATTTTTGCGGGCAAATACTATGGCATTTGCCTTATGTGATGTTTTGCACCCGTGACCTGCCTCTGCGTGTTTCAAAAAATGGGCAAGGGGCATCGTTTAGGTGCCTAGAGATGACAACAGGGCTAGGTCTACTGCACCGCATTGGACGAGTATGGACGAGTGCCGTATAGAAGTTAGTCCGGAATCATAGACTTAGGTCAGATTGTTGGAACTTAGTTAAGTTAATGGGTAAGTTCTGGGAGCTAGTTGATACAACAAGCAGAAAGAGAGTAAGCGTAGCGTGTCTTCAGGAGTCTTAAGTGGCTAGGAGAAATGTCCACAGAGATAGAGGGAACAGTTTGAGTTGTGGTACACAGCCAAGGTCACGATTAGAAATGGAGTAGGAACTATAGTAGATAAAATCCTTAGAAATGAGGTTGTAGATGTCTAGAGGAAGGGTGATCAAATTATAATAACTAAATTAGTTATAAGAGAGGAGACTATTTATCTTATTTGTGCGTACGGTTAGACTAGTGAGTTCCAAATTACGACTAGATTTCACCAAGGGTCAGCTTTAAGCCCGTAGCTTTTTACTTTCGCAATGGACGAGCTTGTTAAGAATATTTAGGATGAGATCTCATGGTGTATGTTATTTGCGGATGATTTGGTATTATTGATGTGATTAAGCAGGGTAACACTAAGTTAGAGGCATGAAGAAGCACTTTCGAATCTAAAGGCTTTAGGTTAAGCAGGACTAGGTTTGAGTGCTTGAAATGCAATTTTATTAAAACTAGGAGGAGGTTTGGGGGAAAATTCGATATGGATAGTCAAGAAGTACCTAAGAAAGATATGCTCTAGGTATCTTGGGTCAATAATGCGCCAAGGATGGAGAAATTGACGAGGATGTTCCTTATAGGATAAGAGCACGCTAGCTAAAGTGGAGGTATGCTTTGGGAGTGTTGTGTGATCAGATCATTCGTCTCAAGTTGAAGGAAAATATCTCTAGAAGGCAGTGAGGCCAATAATGTTGTATGGTTCAGAACGTTGGATTAGCAGAATACACATAAGATTAGTGTAGCCAAAATGCGAATGCTTAGGTGAATTTGCCCGAATCGAGGAGGGATAGAATAAGAAATGAGGATATCCGCAATAACTTGGGGGTGGTGCCATTTGAGGATAATATTTGGGAGCATCAGTTGAGATGGTTTGGTCATATCCATGCAAGCCTATAGATGTCCCCGCAAAAAGAAGTGATTTTTGCCATGTTGATGGGAGTAAGATGAGGTAGGGGTAGCCTGATGATAAGTTGTGGAGAAGCAGTGAGGAAAGACTTTAATGCTTAGAATGTATTAGAAAACAGGTGCATTGGGAGGGGTGAATGGAAGAAAAGAATTACATAGCCAACACCATCTAGCTTGGACAAAAGCTTGGATGATGATGATGATGCACAAGAACTACGATAATGGCTCCCTAGGAGTTAGGAGTAAAGCTGATCTTGACGGAAGAAAGTTGCTTTAGATCTGCCAGTCAACTAAGAATTCTTGGGTATCATATCAAAATATCCCATCGGTATGGGTAGGAGTTGGTAATGGTAATGACGTGAATTAAAGTATCCAACTTCAAAGCACCCTTGGGCATTCCGTTTGATATTCAAGTTCTTGGTGGGACTAAGAACACACATTTTCTAAACTCTAACCTTCTAGCTTAGTGCTAGCTTTTGACTAACTCGAATTTAATATAAAGTTATTGAAAATTTTATTCTCTATCATGGTACACATAATGTATCAATTTGCATTATCGGGCTCATGGCTTCTGGTGCTTAGCATGCATATTCTCAATTTTATCTATCCTGAAGCATGTCCAAAGATTGGCTTCTTTGACTTCATGGTATCTCTATGCTTATGCTTATGTCGGAAGGAAATCGAGCTTCTAATGGGACCCTGCGAGTATTATAGAATCGTAGATTGCTTCTATACTGAGTTGAGTAAGGTGATGGGCTAGTTTTGAAATCTCATGGTTCCTTATGATGTTTTTTCAAAATAAGGAATTTAAGGTTGGGTGATACTGTAAGAGCCCGTTTGGGATTGATTAAAAAAAGCAGATTCAGCTTAAATCTTAATCAGTTTTCAAAATCTGATTTAATTAGAATCAGTTTACTGTTTGGCAAAAGTAATTGTAAATTAGATTAAATATATAAAAAGTGTTTGGATAAAAAGTACTTAAATCAGTTTCACTGTGACAAAATGACCATAAAGGACACTCAATAAACAATTTTCTAATATCCAAGCAACGTTAACATAACTTTTATTCGTAAGTAACTATATGCCCAAATAAATTATTAAAATAACTATTTTCACGCACCTACCGAAGTTGCTATTTTTTATTTTAAATTAAAAACACAAACAATCTCATGTTATTGCTTATAGTACGATAACATCCCCATATTAAAAATAAAGTTTATCTTAAGCAAAAAAAAAATAAAAAAAAATCATCTAGTTGTAGGAGAAGAGTTTAGCAATAAAAGAAGAGATAAACTCCAGAATATATCTAAGATAATTAATTAGGGGTATGAGAGGTCTTTTTGTGAAAAATATGGGGATAGGATGGTAAATTAGAAGGTCAAACCTGATTATGAAAAAAGTGATTATTTCATAATCCTCAAAAGTGAGGATTATGGATTAAATCAGTTTTTAGCTTCTGGAGATGGATTAAATCTCTTAATCTCTTTTGCCAAACACCCACATACCTGATTTAATCTAGATTAAATCAGGTTTGACCATCCCATAATCAATCCCAAACATCCTCTAACGCTTGAATCCAAGGCTCCGTATGTGTCCTAAATTAAAATCCAATCATGTCCACAACGTAAGTATTATGATGGTAGAGCAGAGCATCTAAAATACATACTAGATAATCATCAAAATCTCAAATACTTGACCCAAAACTTAATTACAGTTTTTCCATTAACCATCAGTATCCAAAGTAAATGAAAGGAAGGTAAACTAATGGTTCATCTAAAGAAAATTCCAAACATCTACTATTCCCAATTGCCAACATGAAAGAAATTCCACTGTTGTAGTAACATCTCACCCTTTGTAGTACTCTTGGCCTGGAAGAAAAGCAAAGGGGTGAGCACCAATTCCCTAGTAAGAGATTTTACTCCCAAAGGGCCTAAAATGGATACATATTTGAGTTATAAAACAGAGGCAATGGATATGAATTTAGATAACTCAATCAAACTTCACATACAAATGACAAAATTGACTAATAGGGGGTTAAATAACCAATAAGTAATATATCGAATACAATTTATCAAATCTTGTGGGTGTCACATACTTGCTTATTACTGAATATCACAAATCATGGTCTTACCATATCGAATATTAGAGCCGTCGCGCGTCACATATAAGTCACGAATTTCAAAAGTAACTTTCAAATACAAATATCACCCACATTTTAGTACTTTGATAAATATATCAAACATTCATTTGAAGTCTAGAAATAGTCATTGTAGGCTCAAATAGGACAAAATACGAACCCAACGAAATGAAAATTAGCTCAGTCAGATTTCAGATGAGTGAGCTATTATCAAAAGAAACTTTTTAAGTGGAAATAAAGACACAAAAATCAAGGAAATGACAAGGGGACATGTGGCAACACTTTGGGAAAACTTTTAGGATGACGTGAAGGGAGTTAAAAAAAAAGGCTTTACAAATAAAGTCAGGTTGTTACTGGAATGCGTCAATTGAAATTGGAGAGAGAAAGAACATCAAAATGTATCAGTAGGAAGCATAAACAGATAAAGATAATGTCAAGACCGACATAATCCGCAAAAACCCCTGCCTCAAAGTTAGCAAATTTAGCATCAAACATATCCTCCTTATCCTAGATTGATCACAATCTTATGCTCGAAAATCTAAAAGAATAAATTAGGCCTTATCTCCTTTTCTTCTCCTACGTCGCTCCCAAAAAATAAAAATAAAAATAAATACGAAGACTATTATGTCTTCCTCATTCTTCTATAGTTCGCTAATGTAATTAATGTGACCTGAAGTCCTAATTGCCAGTGCAATTATAATATAATAACTTAAAGTCCTCATTGCTAGTATAATTACAATATAACTTTAAGTCCCAGTCCAAGTCAATATCTCTTGTAATGCCTAATCTAATCTCATTAGCCATTGAATAATGCTCCCTTCGTCCCACAATAATTGATTGCATTTGACTTGCACGCATATTAAGGAATTTAGTCATGTATTTTACGTTTTCAGTTTTAACCCGGGGAGGAGAAAGTGGGCCAGGAGAGAGAAAATAGGCTTGTGGAGGATCAAATGTGGTGAGAGAAATAGAATAAAAAAGTGTAAAAGGGTAAACGTAGAAAAACACATAGAGAATCTTTCTTAATTTGGAAAGTGACTTTTTTTTGGGACAACCCAAAAATGAAATATGATATTTTTTTGGGGACGGAGGGAGTATAACATTTTAATTTCGTCAGTAAAAGGACTTCCAGAATTTTCTAATTAGTATTTATACAAGTAGCCTAAATTGAAAAAATCTGAGGTATTTCAGGTACTCCCTATGCGGCTAGGGGCATCTTATTCTTGACTTCTTCTTCGGGCTAGGAACGTAAAAGTCTTTAAGCTCATAAATCATAATAAAGAAAAGAGTACATACTTAAGTGAAGTTCTAGTAGGAACTCGTCCCAATTGGGGAAGAGGTGGCGTGTCTAGAACTTTATTGGGGTTTGAGAGAAGCATAATTTTCCATTGTAATTTTCAGTTTAAGGTACAAAAGTGTTTCTTATCAAGAAAGAAGGGGCGGGGGTGGATAGAGAAGGAGCAAGCAAGTTGGGAAAAAAAAAAATGGATGGTTAGAGACTTCAAGCCAAGGGAAGACCTGATTCTAGACCCATGACTTATTTAGTCTAATTTTTTTTCCCCAAGGTGTTGCCATGTCACCTGATCTTACTCCACCGTATAATTCTTGCTGAGATCTAGCCCCCCATTCAAAAGAATTAGCTAATAAGAGGACAGCCATTGCTGTCCCATCACAAAATAAAACCAGATTCCTGAACTGCACCAATCATATCATATCATAATATACTAAAAGCTCCACAAGACTAAGAACTGGTGAGCAAAACCAGTTATGACGGGGAATGCTTTGACAGTATGGAATCGCATTTTACATCTTTTCGGATTCCATTTATACTAGGGATTGAGGGGGAAGTTTATGGATGATTTGTGATATTCTGAAGCGAGATGCTTCTGTTTATCTTCTAAGGCTGCAGGCATGTCAATTCCTTTTGAGGGAGAAGCAAGCGGTCTGCAGGGTGACACATGTTGGCCTGCAGGTTAGCGGATCCCCTGAAGGAGGGTAAAACAAATATATTTGTTAATTTGTCTATTTTCGTGTTGCATTAAGTTATTCTGTAACGAGGAAAGCTTCACCAATGTCAAATTTGGATCCTATTCAAGATATTTTTATTACAAGCCTATGACTCTGTCGCCAGGGCTTGATACTCAACCTCATCTCACCGTTTGCTCAGTGCTTATTCATTTCGTGTGAAATATTGTAAACAATGACAATTTCAAGCTAGACTTCTTTCCTTTTAAGATTTTAATAATGTGATGGTGCTTGTGTTTCTGGACTTAATTATATCCTTCCAGAGTTACTCTCTAATTATGTCACGAGTGTGCACATATTTAGTTGGCTGTGCACTCTCTGGTTGCCCATCTAGTAGTATATAACCTAGATCGACCTTTATATTGTTATTTTGTTCTTTAACATTTAAGTTGGCTTTCTTTGATGCTTAAAAGAGAGTAACTTTTCCTCTCTTTAATCAGTTTCATCTCGTTACTGCCTTACTCTTTGTTTAGGTATCACAGAATGAAGATGTTCTGAGTATGGAACAGCTTGACAGCATTGTGGATGACGAAACTTACGTAGAACCAAGCAGCAGTTTTAGTGAGGTCGACGGTGAGGATGATGAGGCTAATAATGCAGAAGCATCGGTTCTCTTACAGGAGGTTATAAGTAAAGAAAGCGATCTGATTAGACAAAAGTCTATGCCTCCACCTGGAACTGGGCAACGAATTTATGAAATAGATCCGATTTTGACCCGTCATCGAGACCATCTTGATTATCGGTGAGATGCTTCCCAGTTTTTCTTATGTATCTGAGTTGATAAGGAATTCTCCAGCACCACTAAAAAAAATGTTGGAATGCATGATTTTTACGCTATAGATCGTTACATATATATATATATGTATGTACTAATTAGACTGCTTGTATATGCTTGTGTTACATGTGATGAGACCAGACTCTTGGAGAAGCAGTTGAGAGTGGGAATTGAGGGGGGTTTCATGATTTTAAAGCATAATATACTTTATTGGGCTCACTTGTAACAGTTTAAGCTTTTAGAGCAGGTATGGGAACTTAACATACTATCAAAGCTCAGGTTCAACAAGGTCTTGGGTTCAGTTCCTCTCGCTTGCATTACGACACACTTGTTATACTAGTGAGATTTGTGCCCCATTCAGTGCACCTTGGTTATCTCTCATTGATTTCTCTCTCCATGTGCAATTAAGGCTTGCACGTGAGGGGGCATGTTAAGGTTTGATATACGTTGTTGGACCTTAGCCTTTTACAAGAGATGGTAACTTAACAGATGAAACCAAGGAGCAACAGTAGGAATATGCGAGGATGTACACATGCAGAATGTTGAAGGCATACA
>JAVXUO010000130.1:0-195907 GCA_033065855.1 Escallonia rubra | reverse complement strand
GAAATTCAAATCCTTGAATATGGAAGGACAGTGACAAGTTCTTAATGGCATTCATGCCATAGTATAGTTGTCCGCTCAGATTCCCCTTTGTTTTTCATTTTTGTTCATCACAGTAACGCATCCAGTTCGTTTTCAATTTTCCCCAATCATTGCAAAGTTTTTGCTTAGAAGTGAATCCTTTTACCATGTAAATCGGGTGTCAAATCAGGATATCTTGCATATGTTTTTTTCTTGTGTAACTCCTGTATCTGTTTGTTCATTTGCTTCCTGGTTCTTAAATATGTTTTTTTTGTTGTTGCAAGAATGAAATTGCGCCATAATTTCTGCGAAGTTCACTGCCAGTATACCTTGTATATTTCCATATTAAGTAAACGTTTGGTTGCATGAAGTGGCGTCTCGGGTGGAAAAAGTAGGTATTTAGAAGGGTTAGAGGTCCTGATTTTGGAGATATTCTTTACTTTTTTCGTTTGGACGAAAATTATAATCATGCTTTTTTTTTTCTTTTGAAAATTGAGTATTGGATTAGATTTCTGGAAATTACTGCTGATGTGGCTCTAGTGTGTTAAGGATAGAAATGTGTAGTTATTGTTCCTCTTCTTTTTCTTCTTCTATAGTAAAAAAATGAGCTCCCAAAGTGGCGCCTAAGTGCAAAGCGCCGGATTCAAAAGATTAGAAAGATCCGTGACCCTAGGACAAGTTTCTTGCAACCAAGGGTGAAAAATGAACACTTTAGGATGTCACACACACACACAAAAACATGTCACGTCCTTAGATGAGATCCATCAATAAGGAGTACAGCTATATGTGCAGGAATCATAAAAGTAATTTTCAGTCACTTCACCTAAGCATCCCAAAAGCAATTCAGGCAGGAGATGTATTGAAGAATTTTAAGATATCGTCTGAGAGAAGCTATCTGTAACAGCCATTGGATGAACTAAATGACAGTAATGCTAGATTATGAAATTTTTAATTGATATAACATGCCAAATTGGAACTAGAAGCATGACAGGGTATATGGATCTATAGCTAGATAGGTTAGGAGTATGCAGATTTTTGTGGGTCTGTTAGTCTAAGTTGGGCGGTCATTAAGTTTGGTGCCTCGGTTTCATTGCAGTGAAGTATTTCTGCTATTTATTCAGAACTTTTTACTGGAGCTATAGGCGAAATTCTTTCTCAAGAAACATGACAAAGAAAATTTATGTTTCGTCTTTCACGTATTCAAGGTGAAGATTTGTATACCAGAATGCTTCCAGGAGTAGATCTACTCTTAACGATTGAGTGATGGTTTTTCAAGAAAAATCTAAGGTACTTTTTGCATAGTTACAGAAGAACTTGAGCATCAATGTGGAAGATTGATTGTCTCAGAAAGTAGTCTGTAGCAGTATGATTTCTGGTCCCCTCACTGTGAGGAGCAAGTGTATCCGAGTTGGCCTTCTGCCTATGAGGCATAGAAGAAAAGAGTTTTCAATAGAAACTTTTTTGCATCAATATCTGAAACTAGTTGGAAAGATCTGGTTAAATGATCTGTAAGACTAAGTTCTCTTGGCTGGTCCCCAAATGAGGGGAGTGGAAGTGGATCCTGTTCATGAAGAATTTAGAGATAGCAATAGTTATCTGCTCTAACCATTTCTGGGAGGTGGATATTCATATTCTGTTGATTGTCAAATAGTTTCCAACCATGTTATCTCCTTTCATATCACCTTTTGTAAAGCCAGATTTTCTGGACTCTAAGAAACCAATATAAGGGTTTCTTTTGGAGCATATGGTGGGAGCAAGGCATCAGATTCCTGCACTTAAAGAATGCTTTTGATCAGAATTAGCAGATCGTGCACACATATTATATGCCATTTGACATCCTTTTTCGCTTTATTCTTGTGTTTCAACTTTCAAGAAAATCCTAGGTAAAGAAAGGTAGCTAAATGACCTATAGACATTGCGAAAGTGCACATCTTCCCTTTAATGATCTTTTGCTCAAGTTAATGTTGATTTGGCTCTGGTGTGGGTCATGTGAAAATGACAACTTTTATGTTTATTGTTCTGTTCTTTCTTAAGGAATAGCATAAAGTGTATTCCACATCAAAGGTGCATGTACTGTAAGAGAATTACCTGAATGACTAAACATTATGGAGTTGCTTTAACAAGTTATTAATGTTTAACAGTTTAAGGTATCAGAGTCCTGATTTCATGTTAAGAAAGATGCGGGAGAACTGCGGAATGCGAATTCTTAGAAAGATTCGTGACCCGAGGACAAGGTTCTTTCAACGAAGGGCGAAAAAATGAACCCTATGCACTTACGCGCACAAGTCACGTCCTCAAGCGAGATCCATTACTACTATTGCACTCTGTTTCTCAAACATGTACGTTTGTGTGTGTACCGTTATGGATGTCAAGTAGTGATTATAAGAGTTTAAAAGAAGAAAATGAAGCATGTAACTACTTTTCTGTCACCTGGGGATGTCTTTCCCGTGGAAGCAAATCTCAAGGGACATTCCCTAAGTTCCCATAGATGGATTACAACATACTCAAAACAATTAATGCAAGAGACAAGAGAACGAATTTTACATGTTTTCTGAGAGAAGATATTTTGTAAAGGCCATTGAATGAACTGTATGACAGTTCTTGTAGATGATCGAATGATAGGCTAAGGGATATGAACCTAGAGCAACTGAGAGTAGAGTACAGGAAGGTGTTTGGGCCTAGAGCAAGAGAGGCTAAGGGATATGAGGACTTCTGCGGGATTGTTATTCGCGAGTTGGGTGGTCATCAAGTTTGATTCCAAATTGGAGTTAGTTTTCTGCTATTTTCGATGGAACTTTCTTATGAAGCTATGCCAAATTGCTGTTCGGTTATTCATGTATTCAAGGTGAGAAATGGTGTGTACTAGAATGCTTTTTCTACAAGTAGATCTACTACACGATGATAACAATCAAGTAAAATCTCTTCATTTACACATAATACCGGTACCTATAAACACCATAAACGTTCTTTTCACCTAGCATCAATGTCTGCATAGCCTCGAAGATTCTTTTTCCACAGAGTCATCGTCTCCAGGAGTATGTATGACTCTGGTCCCCATTTTGTGGGTATGCAAGTAGGTCTACTGCCTGTATAAGAGGCTTAGAACAAAAGATGCGTCAATAGGTAGCTTTTCTGCATCCATATCTGAAAGTAAGTTGAAAGATCTCATGCAATAAAGAAGTCGTGTACTCTTTATTTTTGTGTTCTCTAGACTGGTCCCCAGTGTGGGGAGTGAAAGTGGATCCTTGTTAGGCCTACTGCTTATGAGGCATTTAGAGCTGTGAACAGTCACCTGCTCTGGCCGTTTGTTGGAGAGGTGGGCCGTTCCACCATATTTTGTTGTTTGCCAAACAGTTTGCAAGCAATGTTCTATCCTTTGATGTCACCTTTTGTAACGGCAGTCTTTCTGGACTACAAGAAGAAACCAGATTTGGGGTTTCCTTTTGGAACATCAGTGATGGTGGGGGTAAAGCATCAGATTCCTTCACTTCAAGCATGCTGCTGATCAAACTTGACCAAAACGATCATGCGCGCACATTTTGCCCCATTTTACATCCTTCTGGCTTTCTGCTTGTGGCGGACCCAGAGACATTGCGAACCATCTCAATAGTTGTGACTGATCTCTGGTGTGGCGTGTGTATCGACGCCATACAGATATATATTTTTTGCTTCTGTACCAGTTTAGGAACAAAAACATTCCGTACTACTGATGCATATACTACAAACAAGAGTTACCTGAACGATGATAAACGATGGAGTTGCAAATTTGTAGCTATGTTTCCTGTCAAGGTTTCAGTAGTGTTTTGTGGGCTACTGCTTACAGCTGCAATCTTATTATTCCCCAGTGTTAAGGTTGACCATCACATGTAGGTAAAGGGTCTGGAAACAATTTTCATCTTGTGATGAGATCTCTCATTAAGTACATGAGATTGAGAGAGAAACAATAAACATGAAAATGATGCGAATGCTACGTAGATTCAAGGACCTGAAATTGTCATGTTCTTGGTGATGACATCGTGTGGTTCTTATTTTGACCCATAGTTGATATTCGAATATGTTGGGCAACACATCTAGTTTGACCTCTCGTCTCTTGAGTTCATGCGAGTAGAGTCAGCAGTGATGAGAGCGTAGGTGATTCCTGTCAACAGTAGGGGAGACTGTATATGCAACCAGAACTAAAGTTAGAGGACTAAGTGACAGACGAGGGATTTCTTTACTTTGAACCACAACTTTTTAATAATGGACTGTGACATCAATATCTTGTGTTTTCAGCCTTTGTTGCTTACTGCATTCCCGATTTTGTTTCTCATCTTTTGTTTCTTTGGTAAGGCGCCTCTCTCATTTCTTCGGTAATGGATATGGAGGTGAAAGTAATACTAGAAGCATCAGCATGCACCTCTGCGCGCGCGTGTCTGTGTGCGCGTGTGCAGTAACTTAGTTCAAGGTAGGCACCAAACAGCCAAGTTTTTTTTTTGTGCTTAAAATACCGTGGTCAATGAGTTAAACCTAACAAACTAATGAACGTGGACCAAAGGGGCAAGAAACAAGAATTCCAATTCGACAATTCAAACGTCTCAATTCGTTCAGGTGGGCAGTATATTCAACTTGTTCTAAATTCTCAAATCCAAATTCTCAAATCCCCAATTGCCAAATTTAGTTCTAAATTCTCCAAAATGTCAAATTCCCACTTCTTAATTGCAACAAGAAGCAGAAATTGCCAATCTCTCAATCCAAAATAAAAAATCCCAACAAACTTCAATCTACAACCTTTACACCTACTACCCACGAGCAACAATTACAATCTGAAAATAAAAATTTTAAATCTCAATTTGAAATTAAGAATCCCACTAGTGGCCCCAATTCCCAATTGAGAATTGTAAATTTCAAAACTCAATTATCAAATTCTAATTTGAAACAAAAAGGAAAGGGTTCAAGTTTTCAAGGAATTAGAAATTTTAAGAATAAACACCGAAAGTTTATATCTTACCTTGCTTTCAAAGTGGAGGATTAGGGTTTGTTTGCGACTTTGCGTGGAGGCGGTAGAGCAATTCTAATAATTAGTGGAACGATGGTGGCTTTATATTTGGGGAAAAAAGCTAGGGTTCTTCATGATTTTCAGGTTAAAGGGATTGTCGTGGAGAAAATTAGGTAAGACAATGATATTTTGGGAAAGAAAATATGAAGAGAGTGTCATTGCAAATACATCACGACGAATCGACGAAGCCGGAGGAATCGATGAATTGATGATTCGAGCAATACACCACGACTTTAATCATTCTACCGTGATTGAATCTACCGTCTACGCGACTATGCTAGTCGCCGGAGGTGGACCTGCTGGTGGCGGCAATGGGCCGTGGCGTTGAGGGCGTAAGGCCGGTGAGGGAACTGAGGAGACGATGTGCTCTATGCATTTCTCCATTATGTGGCTTTTAGGCTTTGAAACAGGGAGACTTTAAAAACAATAGAGAATAAAAAGAATTTTTTGTGTTGACTAAAAGCGTGGAATTTTTTTATTTTATTTGTGTAAGTTTAGCATTTAAATGACTAAAAAGGCTTTTTTTTTAAACTCTTTTTAGAAATTTCAAATAGCTTAACATATAAAGTGACTAAAGATATATCTTCTTTAAGTATTTTTAAAAATTTTAGATAAGCACTTTTTTCATTAAAAATAAAATATATCATACAGAATAGAAAAATTACCGAAAAGCAGGTGCGCGCGTATCTGTGTTAGCGTGTCCGTGGTGCACACACACACTGGTCATGTGGGGTAGATTCAACAGAATAAGTCAGTTTAGGTGATTAATAAAGTTAGGGAAAGGAGCAAAAGGATGTGGCCGGGGGAGGTTGTACGTGCAATTAAAATAAGAGTTGAGTTTGATGAATGGAGTGATGATAAGGGGGGGATATGTCTCCTTGTGCCCACCAGCTTTCTGTTGTATCCATTCAAAATCTTTGTCTACATTTCTGTAATGGGGTAAAAAAATGTTATCTTTTGTAGTGACACTTTACTTAATCAAAAGATGAGAAGAAGGTGAATGTATGTATTTAAAACAAGGTTCACCCTGCTGGCCCTAATAATTTTTTTCTATTTTGTTTCGACGGTAGAGATATCTTCCGGCCAGCTTCATCGGGCGCTCTTAAGGGCAGTCCAAGAAGTCAAGGAAAGGAGCAAACCTTCTTGACTGGTGGGCTAGCCCTTTGCGGTTAGTTGACCGCAATGATCGAGTCATTGAATTGGATATTATTGTGAATGAACTTGTAACCAAATACAGTACTTTTCTGGTTGGGGCGTATTAGCAAACATATGACAAATTATACTCAAAAGTCGGTCCAATTGCTCATTTATGCGACGGAAATTGGAACAATGTAAAAGAGGGAAAGGAAAAGTGGAGCATTATTGAGAGGGAAATGTGACATGAACTTTTCTTTTGGAGAAAAAGCGCGTGGCTCACTCATTCGACTTTTTAAAAAATTTTAAATGTCCATGTCCAATCCATATCTTACAATTCACAAGGTAAGATTGTTAGAAATTATGTCTCAATATCATCCCTTTCCTATGGATATGAAAAATTGGAGAGTTTAGACATTCCCTCTATCATCTCTTTCCATCCCTCTAATTTTCCATCCACTCTACCAAACAAGTCCTTAATGATGAGTTAGACCAATGTCCCATGATTCCTTAAATATGTAGCACATTTCACTCCAATTGTTTCACATTCTTATCTTTCAAACTACTTGAGTTGCAAGTAAACACATCATTTTAGGAGTCCAATTGGAAGAAAGATTTTACAAAAACTCTGTACCAAAATAGAATTCAGGATCCAATGGACCATTTAGGCATTTGAATGTGGATATGAGCAAACTTCATAACAATCATTTGAGGCAATAATAA
This sequence comes from Escallonia rubra, assembly GCA_033065855.1. Lineage (NCBI taxonomy): Eukaryota > Viridiplantae > Streptophyta > Magnoliopsida > Escalloniales > Escalloniaceae > Escallonia > Escallonia rubra. Next base: position 188,997 of record JAVXUO010000130.1, on the reverse strand, counting down.
GCCTAGAAAAACCATTAAAAAATGAATCCAGGAAAGAAAAACAAAAAAAAAAGGAGACAAAAAGATGACAGAATATGAAGGATCATGCATACTAGCTAGTTGTGCAAACAGACGACCGAATAAAGTTAAAAGGTGCTCGATCGAAAAGTTTGGATGAAGCTCAAAGATCCCATCTCAGCACAAAGTTGCTGCATGTGGCTACATACACATTATTGGAAGCAACTATAAATCAAGCCGCATTGAGCTGGAAAACTTCAACTTCATTAATGGCTGCTCCTGCTGTCTTCTTCTTCCTCACAGTTGCATTGCTACTCGTCAATGCATATGTTGCTGCCTCAGACCGTATGAACCTCCCTCCCTCCCTCTCTCTCTCTCTCTCTCTCTCTCTCTCTCCATATGTAAGTGTAGAACCAGATTCACACAAGTTTGAAGACTAAAATTACTATATATCTTGCACCTAAACAGTATTTATGAACTCGTTTAAAAGGGATAGCTTTTTTTTTACAGTAACTTTAAGCAAGAGTATTGCATGACCAATAAGTTTTGGTTTTAAGTAGAACTGGCTTTCATGAAAAACCTAACACAGGATTCAGTTTTGAACAGTCCAAAAGGTTAGAGTTCTTAGTTCAAAAGAATTTGAATTGCAGCTTCCAGTACTGTTGTGTGTTTTCCTGTGGTGACGTAGTAACTTTACTCCTTTGTTCCGATCCATCAATCAATTTTCCTGGTAAAGGGTGGTCAGCTTAAGTATCGTTTATGTTTAGTGTAATTTCTGGGAGAGAGATTTGATTCAAACGAACTAGATACATTTTCGTGTTGCGATTGCTTTAGAAGTTTCTTTGTTCACTAATTCTTTTGTCATTCAAGCTGATTCCTATATTCGTAATTTTTTTGGTTTCCGGTAACAACACAAAATATTCATATTGTTTTAGCAACTAATTCCTATTCTATGTTTTGAAATCTCTATAAACATTTCACATTGTTATTGAAGTTTGCAATACTTACTCTTCATCCTTGTCTTGTTCTAAAAAATTCACCAGAGCCTATTTCATTCAGCTACTCTGGTGCAAAGGGCCCTAATAAGTGGGGAAGTTTAAGCCCACTGAGCAAAGAATGTTCAGTTGGAAAATTACAGTCTCCTATAGACATCGTGAAGGACAAGGTGGTCGTGAACAAGAACTTGAAGCCCTTGATCCGAGAATACCATCCTGCAACCGCTACTTTGGATGACAATGGCTTCAATGTTGCGGTTTGTTAATTTGTTTACCTTGCACTCCATCTGTTTTGCAAACAATCTTGTGTTAAACAATATCAAATGATCGGTGTAAACGTCGTTCTACACTAGTGTCCATACTTGGGAGTTATAGTTATCCGAGATTTTGGTGACTCTGGAGGATGTTTTGTGCAGGTAAGTTACAAAGGAAGTGCAGGAGTGATGATTGCAGATGGTAAAAACTACAGCCTTGTGCAGATGCATTGGCATTCTCCTTCTGAGCACCGGATTAATGGTGTCCGGTATGCTCCTCCACTTGCTCCTCTCAGCTGTGTTTTTTTGATAATTGAATAGCAAAATTTTCACCAGACTGGGCTAATTTTTCTCTACATGGAAATAATCTCGTGACAGTGAATTTAGTTATACATTTTTATCAGAAACTTTTACCTCTTTTATCAGAAGTTTGTCTCAGTTGGTTTACGATATTAAAAGAACGCAAAATCTAGAGTAACACATTTGTCAATATCAGGTTAGCTGCAGAGCTTCATCTAGTCCACAAGGGTGATGATGGCAGCATCACCGTTCTGGGAATCCTCTACCACTATGGCCATGCGGATCCGGTTGTCCATAAGGTATGCTGAACGTGGCCTTCTTCACAAAGTTATCATCAACGACGAACTTATATTTGACAGAATCCGATGCACCAATTATGACGAGAGTTTTGGCTATTTTACTATAATAAGATTACAGTTCTAGTTACTAATTTCTCTGGCATGAGTGGCGTGAATGCAATGCAGGAGGCACCCTGTGTAAGAGTGACTGATGCCCTAAACTGCTTCAACGGCATCGGATTATGAACTGAATGTGGTGCGACATACGCTCCACGCAGACCTTGCCATACACTATATGAATCCATACACCGCGCCATTCTCATCCCACTGTGCGCCCGACACACAGAATCTTGCTTGCAAGTCAACTGCGATCAAATATGAAACCATCAAATGTTTTCCTATCATCCGAGAGAAAATGAACCAATTAAAGAAACTATATGTAAACTCTTCCAGCTCATTGTCTCCATGCCACATATATGGTCTAATGCCAACACTCTGGAAGTATGAGAGAGTGAAATTTGGCAGCTTAAGACAGTAAAAAGATTCAAACTAGAAAAAGAGTTGTAATATACTACCTTGTAAGTTGGTAACCTCTGCCTCTAATCACCGCATGAGCCACACCAACTAGTATCGGCTAACAGCATCCAGGAAAATGCAACTTTACACTTTTCATATGCTTTTCAAATGTACAGAGATCTAACCTTTCAATCTTTTGTGGTTGCAGATACAGAAGAGCTTAAAGAAGTTGGCTAAGGAGGCTTCAGCAAGTCTAACACACGCTCATATCGCTCTCGGGACCTTTGACACCAAGCAAATGAGGCGAAGTACCCACAAGTACTATAGATATGATGGCTCTTTCTCCACCCCTCCATGTACTCAGAATGTTATCTGGCACATCCTCGCCAAGGTACTAGTCAAATCATCGACATTAAAGGGAATTTTGAATCCAATCTTAGTAGAGGGATTTCTTTGGCGCATCTACATTTGCTCGCCTCAACAACTATTTTTGTGAATTTGTCACGTTTAGTTATGGATAGTTCAAATGTACTGCCAACCGCTCCTAAAACTAGCGGTTGGTCTGCTCAAATAGTGATGGATTCATTGACGTAAAGTTTACATGCTCGATCAAGTTGTACATTTTGTTGAGGTTTACAGAAATAGATGGGTCGGAAAGATCCTTGTATTTCCGACCTAAATTATGCCAAAGTACACTAGTGGCTCATGCTTTTAAAAATCTAACTGTAAAAATTTCAGGTGAGATCGATATCGAGAGGACAAGTCAAGGCTTTGAAGGCTCCATTGACCTTGGGATGCAAGAACAATTCAAGGCCCGTGCAACCACTGAATGGACGAGTGGTCGAGCTATATGATGGAGAACAATAGAGCGAGACCTAATTTTAATAAACAGTTTGTGCTAGGAGTGAAGTGGTAAATGAGGATTTGAATTGATTTGATTGCACTTCCGAATTAAATGTATGAGCTACACTGACCTTGATTATCATATCAACCACAACTATGGTATCAACGTCTTTTTCCTCAATTCTTCCAAATGAAATGTATTGTCACTATGCACCACCATGTCGTCTAAATAAACCACCACGAACCGATTGAGGTACGGATGAAATATCATGTTCATCAACGTACAAAATGTGGCTGGTGCGTTAGTCAGGCCAAATGGCATGACTAGGAACTCGAAGGCTCTATAGCGTGTCACACAAGTGGTCTTGGACTCATCTCCTTCGCCAATGCAAACTTGATAATAGCCATACCGAAAGTGGAGTTTGGTAAAGAACTTGGCCCTCACAAGATGATTAAATAAATGTGCAACCAAAGGGATATGATATTTGTTTTTGACGTTTACCTTCGGCGTGTCATGGTTCTTTTAGGACAAAATTTGTGCTTCATACGGTGCCTTGAAAGGTTGAATGAATCCCGCCTCGCTTAGCTCCCTGTATCAAGGCTGAATGAATCCCGCCTCGCTTAGCTCCCTGTATCCGCAATTCCACTAATCATGCCAACAATTTATTACTAAAGTCATGGGTCACATCCCATCATTTACGAAAAAATTTGAGCAGGTGAGGGGTAATAAGTGGCCATTTAGGACTTGAATTAACCCCAAAAAAGGTCCACCTTAAGAGTCAATTGTGGTGGGCAAAGTCCTAAAGCACGAGCACAGAGTCAACGGTATCTTGGCCCAAGATTGACAAACTAAGCAAAGAGAAACTAAAAGCAAGAGAACAGGTCAAGCTTGTACTAATACCCAAGTGCCAAAATCACAGAAACTGCATGCAAAATCAAAGTTTATATGTACGAAATTGTAATAAGAGTAACATGTGTTATAGTTACTAGAGCAGAATTTTGTGTCAACTTGTTTGATTGATTCATTGTAAGCCTGCACATGCTGCTTCAAAAGTTGTACACTTTTTGAAAAACAAGAGAGGTTTTTAGTCTGCCAAAGTAAATTCGAACCAAGCTAGTATGAGCTAGGTGAGGGGTGGGGGGATGGTATAGGAGGAGAATAGAATAGCTATCCACCTTTTATAGAGATTGTGATGGATGGTCTAATCTTTCGGATCACTACTTTGGCAAAAGGCCTGCAATGAATAGTGGCAGATTGTTTGGAGCAAATTTTGACCCGCTCAATCAAGCAAACTGTTCGATCACACTGTTTATTTGGCTATAGTGTACACTTATAAATGTGTTGGAAAAGGTCCCATGTGCCCTGTGTTAGGCGGCCCCTCTTACATATGTGTGCACGCACATGTAAAGTAGGCTCCTCAACTGGTAAAAATTCATGAATATATCTTTAGAGTCTCTTTTATACGCAAGGAATAAGGTCGTTATGAACCTCTTAGGCTAAGCATGGATGGGCTGTCTTTGCCTCATCCGAGAAAGTAGACTTAGTACAGTGCGCTTAGATTAGTCGTCTATAATATCACTTTACCGTTAAATCAATAAAATAAAAAAACTGTATGAGATATATGGGGACAACAAGTGGAGGAACTGAAGTGCAGGAATTGGCTGGAAGCCAGGTCGAGCTATATATATGATGGTGATGAACACAGTGACTGAGAACCAAATTCAGTAACACCATCATCTTCCAAGTTGATGGTGTTATGCTAGGTTCCTGCCAAAAAGGGTATTGTTGGGATGAATGGGTAGGACAGTTCATAATATCATAAGCCTTTCTTTTGCATCTGAATGCAGCTTTCTAGTCTCAGTGGGGTAGCTGAGATTGCCATGTGTTGCAGTTCTACCTCTGCTAATGGTGAATGAGATTTGGATCCTCTGCTGTAACCCATGGTTACGGCAGAAGTGATGTGGTGGGTGCTGTGAGAGAGGAAAGAGAGAGAGTAACCATGGTTAACATCCATCACAGCTGGTTCCCTCTCTCTCTCTTCCCTCTCTCACAGCACCCACCATATCACCCCTGCTGTAACCATGGGTTATAGCAGGGGATCCAAATCCTGGTGAATTGTACTGATAAATTATTTTGAGTTGACAAGCACCTGAAATTCAAATCAAGTTAGGTGCTATTAGTGAATGGTATTGAGAACTTGAGACGGTGTATGTGTATAGTGCACTCGAAAATCGAATTCACAAACTTGTTTAGGTAGCGGGGCTGAATTCACACTTTTTTTACTAATATACTATGTTATCATTAAAGGATTGAAAAGTGCCACTACTACATCTTTTGTGCAAAAGGACATGAGTTTAGCTTTTAAAAAAAAAAGGTATTTCGTTAGTCGAGGTTTATAACATATTTCCGGCTTGAATGTTATTTTTTGTCTAGATTCTTTTTGGATAAACATCAATATTTCTTTTATCATTTCTTTTACCACATGGACCATGGTATGTGTCTCTTTATCTTTTATTGTTAATGCTACTTGCAAAACAAGATGAATAACACTTGAAGCAGAAATAGTTCTAACTCCGTCCCTGGATAATTGTCCTCCCTTTTCCTTTTAGATGTCCCGATATAATGTCCACCGTAGAAAGTAATGGAAATATGAGCAATAGAGATCCAAAATTTTGCACTCATATAGCTCCCCTAAAATTGTGCGCTAAGTTAAGGGTGACATAAGTATAGGATTATAAATTTAGATAAAAGCGCGGTTTTTAAAAATACTACCTTGCAAAGTGTGTGACAAGGTCTTAATCAAACGAAGCACCATCAGGGGCAGGGAAGGGATAAATGAGCTATTCGAGGTCTTGGAGATGGCGTGCTATCACCATTCAATAAAATCACATTATTTGCCACCTCGACTTTGACACATGAGTTTGCGAAATTCGTAGAAAAAATATAACAAGCAGACAATTTTTCGACAAATTGGAAGTATATAATGCTTGATTTCATGGCCGTATGCCCGTCAAATCAATTGAAATGGTCAAAATCCATAGTTGTTTTTCTCCATCAAGTAGATCTGGCCTCTGTCGTCTCGGTCAAGGTTTCTATCAGTTGGACTCAGATCAAGTTAATTTTGTCTTGTTGAGCTTGCCATCGTCTCTTGTCAAGATTGCCATAAGGTCTTCTCCGATCTCTGAAACATCGTTCTTCGCCAACCCAGCTGGTGACGAGGACGTTCAGGCTGCACATTTGTGTGGTGTGGTTTTAATGGAGGGTAATACCATGCTATCTGGTGACGAGGACGTTCAATGACATGATATCACCGTAACGATCAATATATTTTCCCCTACGCAATATTGATGATAATTAGGTCCATCACTCACACTGATAGATAGAAAATTATTAGAAAAATGATAGTAGTAACAAGAACATTAATTAGTTCTTATTACGGTAAAAAGAAAACGTTAATGATTATAAGAGCGACGTGTGAGACACTTCCAAGTGGGTTGATGTATTTCTGCACGCCCACCACCACAAGGTTTCTTATAACATGATGATAACAATGTGATGATTTGTTCCTGATGGGTGATGGCTTGATACTGGAGAAAACCAATAATTCTATTGACTTCTTCAATAAAGTATTCCATTTTTTTAGAGCTTTGCTAGAAAATATTTGTCTGTTATGTGTTGTAGAAAGATAGATACAACTTCTCGTATAATAATAATTAACGGTCGTTAAATATATTTAATAATATTTTTGCTAACATAATTAGCGACGGTTCTTAGTAACACTTTAGCATAACTAAATAAAAATTAATAAAAAAATTAATTAATATTATTTGTCGCTATAGAAAGAGTTGTAACTATTTTCTTCTGACCTGAACAATGGCTAAAAGTATTTCCAATCCGGCTTACCTTTCGCTCTAAGTTACCTTTCAGACTAACAAATAGAAGTCAGAAAGTGCACAACATCCTTCTCTCTATCTCAAAGACAAACCCTTCCGCCGCCCCTTCCTCTTTCAGCCTCCATGGCTGTGAGGATGGAAGGGGAGGCCCTCCCTGTACTCCTCATCCTTTTCTTCTTCTCTATGGCTTTTGCTCCTTCGGCACTCCATCTCTGCCGCCTCGCGCTGCCCATCACCGACTTCCTCCTCGCTCAGATCTCCACTTCCGCCACAGATCGGACCTCCTTCGGCCTCAAGATCTCTCCCCTCCCTCTGATATCCTCAGATCTGAGATTTTTTCTCAGATCTATCATCATCGCCGCCGGATCTACGATCCAGTTGGTTTGGTTAGACTCATCTGATGTAAATTAGAAATGGAGATCTTGTGGCTTGAAGATGCCGGAATTTCGAGAGTTGGAGGATGCACATTCCCTTCGAGCTGCGGATCGCTTCAATCCGGCCTTGGGAGGACCCCTCTTTAGCTGCTGTTGGAGCTCCGATGAAAACTGCGGTAGTAATGTAAACTGCCATCTAAAGCGGCCCATGGCTCTCTCCCTCTTGGTAGGAGCTAGAGATCTGGTGCAAGAAATTGCATCTTCCCATCTCTAGCTACCCCTTAATTTGGTAACCCCAAATACGGGTAGCCCTTATGTTTACCGTACTTGCCTTTAAGGCCATGTGGGCCATTTTTCAAGACCATCCGTTTGGATGCGCTGTCTTAGTTGTTTCAGGGATACCCGTTTGAGTATCGCCTTAGGTTGTAATGGGTAACGTGTTTTAATGAAATTTGTTAAGAAAAAAAAAAAAGTTACCTTTCAGACTAACATGTCAGGTATTTCGTATTTCTCTTGAAGAATTGCATTGAAGGAAGCAAAACCCATAATCCAAGGTTTACTACCTGTAAGAATGCTGGGCAATGCATGTGCAAATAGCTAGTAATGGAATATGGAGTAATTAATTGACAGAGCATGTATAATTGTTTGCTTCTAGCGTGCTATGCACGTGAGACGCGCGCGCTTTACACGGTATAATCAATGCAATTATTATAATTGAATTATAATAACAATTAGCTATTAACTGCTAATCAAAGACTCGTATGAAAAGTTCATTGCGCAAAACAAGGTCTTACCACTTTCTCATAATATATCATATTATTTATATTAATTTTGGCTCTCCCCTCCCGGAGTTCATTCTCCGGGAAACTCTGTTTGTTTAAATTATTCCGGTGGATTCCTTCCAATGTATTTCTTTTATGATCTCATTGGAAATCATATAAAGACAATTCACACACACACACACACACACACACACACACACACACACACACACACCACACACGCGCGTGCTTTACACGTTAATCAATACGACTATTATAATTAAATTATAATAACAATCAGCTATTAACTGTTAATCAAAGACTCGTATGAAAAGTCCGTTGCACAAAACAAGGTCTTACTTTCAAATCCAAAAAATTTCACGTCAATTATCACAAATATTTTTCACTACTTATTATACTTATTTCTTTCGTTACATCAAGTTGTCCCTAAAAGAATCCTAACTGTTCCATATTATGTATTGATGATCCTATTTTCTTTTTGGGCGGTCCCAAAGAAATTGATCAATTTTTAAATTAAGAAAGATTTGTAAGTCTTTTTACATATTTACCCATTGTATACTTATTTTTGGTTTTACTTCTTTCTCCACATTTAATCCTCCACCAACTTGTTTCTCTCTATTAAACCACTTTCTTTCTCTCCGTCTCTCTTGAGATAGAATCAGAAACTCATAAAATAAGACTCATATCCTAAATAAGCGTCCAGTCAAATATGATCAAATAATTTGGGAGGAACGGAGTATGATTTTCATGTATCTTTTATTTTAAGATTAAAGTACAAAGTAAGTTTTTTTTAACTCTTTATATCCTAAGTTCCAAAGTTCGAGAACAATTTGTCTAAAATTACGCTTCATCTTAATTATACTTTCTTTTTCTACTTTTTAATTAAAAAATATGCAGTCTACTCTAAATTTCTTTCGATAGTGTACTACTATAAAGCTCTCTTTTATTTTTATCTAGCATGATTTTGTTCATCTTAGTAGTACAATAATGCTATTAATTTAGTTGTGCATGTAATTTAATATATATTTGCCATAAGACTTTTATTTTACAGACTTATATGATTACACCACACCTACTCATCTAAAAAGTCTACATACATGTGAGTTTGTATGAGTCCTTTCGAAATCTATACTACGAAATGAATGTGTGAAGTTGATATCAGATAATGATAATGAACTAAGTAGTTTCAATAATGTTCACAAACCAAAGTTTTTCACCCTATATTTATATACGCATTACATTTTTATACAAACTCCAAAAGTTTATCAAGAATAATTTATAACCTAGATCATTCATCAAATAAAGACATGTAACATCAAAATAAAGAGGAACAAAAATATCACCTATGGCATAAGGTTTTTAGAATTAAGAAAATTATAGGGTTATTTACACATATGACCTTGAGATTAGGGTAAAATTATACGTGTGTCCTAAGTTGGAACAAATAACACTTATGTTTGTTGACCGAATGAAAATACTGAAAGGATGAAAAGACTAGTATGCCCATAATTTAGTAATATAATTCTTCAAATGTCATTCATCATCCCTTCATCTCACCACACAGCCCCACCACCACCACACACACACAGACATTTCTTCAGCTTCAACACACACACACACACAGAGACAACACACACCCCCATGGCCACCCACCTACACCCACACACCCTCTATTCCCAACCGGTCACAACCACAACCATAATCGCATCCCACCATCATCTTATTCTTCAGCTTTCTCACATTTTTCAGTCTTCTCACCCCCAATCAATTGTCACAGCTTTTTCACTCCAATCACTTGCAACAAACCATCACGATTCAACAAACCAAATTAAAAAAAATGAAAATTTCAATTTGGTGTTTGAAATTTGGAAGAAGGTGTATAAAATTTCTTGTTTGTGTCAAACTACTAAACAATACCATGGCAGCCGTCGCCATTAACCACCACAAGCAACCTTTCATTCACCACCACTATTTAGCCTATCACTGCGTCCAATCAGCCCACTACCAGTCCAATTCACCCACCGCCACTAGACGGCTCACCACCACCGCAAATCGACCATGCATAAACCACAATAGCCATTAATCAGCCTTCCATGACCCACCATACCTCTAGTTAACACGCCTACACACACAGATAACTAATGTTACCGATTTATGACTGATTTGGGAGCTTTGAAATTTTCATGCTTATGCTGCTGCCGAGGACATTTATGATAGTGGAGGCGGCCGATGGGATAACGTGGAGGCCAACATTCGCCGGCGTCACGATGAGGCCGGTGGAGTTTAGCCAGTTTGCCAACTTTCAGGCTAAGCGCTTGTCGAGGAAGCTGCGGCAGCAGGGTGGGGGGAGAATTTGGGTTAAACCTCTAATTTGGAAAATTAGGATTTATAAATTCTTATATTCTATATAAGTTGCAGATACAAAATGAGGGCAATATCGACGTTTAAATAATACGTGTTGATGACATAAGAAAAAAAAGTATATATTTTTTAACGGATCAATACGACTTTACCTTTTGAAACTTAGTGCTATTGACGACAATAGCTGGTGCACCTTAAAAAATTATCAAAAAAGAACATGATAATACCTGGACTTAGGAACGGTTCTCTAAAGAATAGTGAAAATTAGTGTGCTCATTTTATCGATTTTGATGTTGGTAAGTTTTAAGGTTTTTTTAAATGTAACAGAGACTTAGCATCATATTTATACTATTGGGCTATATCCACTCTTACATTTTTGTTACTTAAAGCTGCATTAGTGAACTTTTAACCTCTTTAGCAGCAAATTGTTTATATTTTGCAAAAACTTTTGTAGTTTAGACTCACCTTCTTAAAATTAAAAAGTACACTTAATTTTTGTAAACCTGTTATTTCCAAAGAGGATATTTTTAATGATTTTTTTTAGCTATTTTAATCCCTTGAGATTATTTTATAAGTTGAGGCTAGATTCTTACTCATTATGGTTATACTCATAATATTTTGTTACTAAAAGATGCATTAGTGAACCTTTGTAGCTCAAAGTGTTTAAAGTTAGCCAAAACGTTAGTAATTTTAATCCCTTGAGATTATTTTATAAGTTGAGGCTAGATTCTTACTCATTATGGTTATACTCATAATATTTTGTTACTAAAAGATGCATTAGTGAACCAAAAGGTTAGTAATTTAGCCTCACCTTTTAAAAAGTCATATTACAAAACTTTTAAACTTAAAAGACTATCTTAAGATAAGAATTTTTACTTATATTAAACCCCAAAACTTGAGAGTTTTCAAGCTCAAAAGAAATTATTAATCATTTGAGCCGAAATAAATTGGAGTCTTTATCAATTGAGTTTCATCTAATCTTATCACTTATAAGAGTGAAATATATGAAGACAATAGTCATACGAAAACTATATAATCATATAAGTATGTGATATCTCGGGATATAGTAGATCATAGAAAGAGAATAACCATATCAAGGATATGTTGTCATGCAAATAAGGGTATTCCAATAACTCTAATACAAATGTAGCATTATGTACTTGTCACGAACTCAAATTATAATTAGAAGCAGAATTGTAAGATCCAGCGATTAAGATGCATTTAAAATTTTCTAAAAAACTCCAGTTTTACGATAACTTTCTTATACTAATATGTTCGTAATTGAAATTTTAGAATTAAACTTCATATTTATGATTGTTTCAATGTACGAATATGTTTGCAATGAAATATATATACATGCACAATAATTGAATTTGAAACATATGCATAAACATACAAAATATGAAATACAAAATTTAAAAAGGAATGAGTTTCTGACAAAATATTAAATTTAGTTTAGGTAGATTATGTTTATTCTTAAAGGCAATAGAAAACAATGTTCTATGCAAGTTATTTTTATTAATCGAAATTAATTAAGAAGATGTAATAGCTCTGAGGTATTTAGCTTTAACGTTAATGGATGCGGTAGGGTTTGATAGAAAAAATTTCGGTAATCAAAGAACATATATGAGTTCAAGGGTAATTTTATAGGTTTTCATAAGTTTTTTCTTTTTTTACTAAAAGACAAAAAAACCCTTAACTCTAACTAAAACATATATTCTTATAAGGATATTCTATGGAAATATACTTGATATCCTATGAGAAGAAGTCAAATACAACCTTATTTTTTTTTATAACACTCTAATTCAAATTGGGTATTTGATGAGCAAAAATATTTCAAGTAAAAAACACCCTTAATCAGCACTAGTTTTGTATGAAGACTTCAGTTTAAAAAGGGTATCTTAAAAAGGAAAAAAAGGGTTAGCAATTCAACCCCAGTCAGTATTACATATGAATTTAGAAAATCCTAAAAAGCTCTAGTTTTACAATAGCTTCCTTATACCAATATTTTTGTATTCAAAATCTAGAATTAAACTTTAGGTTTACAATAGTTTTAATGTATTAATATGTTTGAATTGAAAGTTATATACAGAATTATTCAAATCTATAGCATACACATTAACATACAAATATGAAATAAAATTTAAAAAGATTGAGCTTCTGACAAAATATTCAATGTAATTTAGGTATGTTACATTTCTATAGGAAAAGTTTATAGAAAACTCTTTTCTCGACAAGTTGTTTTCTATAATTGAATATGATGGAGAAGATGTAGTAACTCTAACGTAGTTTAGTCTTAACGTGAATGGAGGTGGTAGGGTTTGATAATAATTTTTTTAATAATTAGAGAGCATGCAGGCATGCAAGGGAGATTTTATAGGATTTTTCTAGAATTTGTTTCCTCCCTTTTTTTTCCAATAAAAGTCAAAACAACCTTTTACTCTAATAAAAGTATATATTCCAATAAAGATATTTAAGGAAAGAGGCTTGATGTCATATGAGAAGTCAAAAACAGCTTTATTTTTAAATAACACTCTTATTAAAAATAAGTATTTAATGAAAAAAATTTAAGTCAAAAGTCAAAACAATCCTTAACTCTAACAAAAACATATATCCCAATAAGGGTACTTTAAGGAAAGATGCTTGATATTCTAGGAGAAGTTAAAAACACCCTCATTATTAAATAACACTATAATTTAAAATGATATTTAATAGGAAAAAAATGTTATAAGTCAAAAACACCCTTACTAACCTTAACCTTATATGGAAAAATCAATTAGAAAAGAGTACTTTGAGGGGAAAAAAAGATTAGCCATTTAAGTCCATACGTGATTTTATTTTATACACACACACCCTATATATATATATATATATATATATATATATATATATATATATATATATATATGGGAGCTGATATCCTTTACAGCGCTGGCAAAATAGGACATCTTGCCAGCGCGATCTGGCCGTCCATCCCGAAAGATGGATGGCCCAGATCTTTTTTTTTGCGTTTTTTTAAGTCTGTCCGCTACATTATGTAGCGGACTATTTTTTGCATTTTTTTGACAATAATACCCTCCGAGTCCGTCCGCTACATAATGTAGCGGACAAGTTTTCTGACTTTTTTTCTCTTTCTGTCATTAATGTTGTGACTTTTTTTTCTTTTTCTTTCTCTCCTTTCTCTCATCCGCTACATAATGTAGCGGACTAATTTTCTCATATTTTTTTTCTCTCTCTCCCTTCATTAATGCTCTGACTCTTCTCTCTCTCTTTCCCTCTCTCTCTCCTGGCAGAGCACCTTCCGTCACTGCGAATGTAGTGGGTTTTTGGAACTGAGAATGAATGGGAGGATAGAAATAGAAAAAGGGTTGAAAGAGACAAATAAAGGGAGGAGAGAGAAAGGGAAACGCAAGAGCTGGGCAGTGGAGGGCAGTGGATGGAGTAGGGAATATGCTGTGAATTTGGTTTTGATTTTGTAAATCTTGAACTGCAAAGTTTGTTTTTACTTCCAAATACTACTCTGTTTTTGGGCACCTGGGTTTATATGGTAAATAAATGCAGCTGCCTTCCACCCTGGATTTTGTTTGTTCAAAGTCATTTCTCCTGGTCCTTTTTAGTAAGGCAGTGGTCTTCCTCTTCATAACCTTCCAACGCACAGCACTACCGGCACGGCGACGGCGCCACCTCCACCGTCCCGCCAATGTGAAATCTTCGTGTTTCGTTTTGTTGGGTTTGGGTCTACCACCTCTCGGCCTTCCTACCCTGCTCAGGAACACTAAAGCCAAATCACACCATCACGTACAGTCCACACACACACACCCACAAATTGCACCACTGCAACCCCGTTAAAGCCAAGGCCACCGTAACAACTCACGGCACCCCATTTCACGCTGCTGCCGCCTCAACCTCATGGCAGGCCCCTATTCATCGCGAGCCACTACTGCATCTTTTTCCCTATTTTCTCTCTTGACCAACAATGGCACCGCCACCATATCCTCTACGACCCACTACCATGGCACCCGTGACCGTCGCCTTCTTGCGTCGTAGTTGCCACTTTGCATGTATGGGAGATGGTAGTCCAGAGAGAGCTGGACCGACGAAGAAGAAGGCAGCAATATGGAGGGAGCCTGCCGCAAGGTGCTCTGCCACGAGAGAGAGAGAGAGAGAGAGAGAAGAGTCAGAGCATTAATGAAGGGAGAGAGAGAGAGAAAGAGAGAGAAAAAGACATGAGAAAATTAGTCCGCTACATTATGTAGCGGATGAGAGAAAGGAGAAAACATTAGTCCGCTACATTATGTAGCGGATGAGAAAAAGTCACAACATTAATGACAGAAAGAGAAAAAAAGTCAGAAAACTTGTCCGCTACATTATGTAGCGGACGGACTCGGAGGGTATTATTGTCAAAAAAATGCAAAAAATAGTCCGCTACATAATGTAGCGGACGGACTTAAAAAAACGCAAAAAAAAAGATCTGGGCCGTCCATCTTTCGGGATGGACGGCTAGATCGCGCTGGCAAAATGTCCTATTTTGCCAGCGCTGTCAAGGGATCAGCTCCCTATATATATATATATATATAAGTCACATCAAATACGACAACATCACCAAACTGTGCATACGATGCCCTTGACCTTCCGTCAGCCCAAAAAACACTTCTCAAGGAACCATCTCTAGCTAAATCCACAGCAAAATAATAACTATCATCCAACGTGGCCTTCTCTTGAAAATGTTCAATAATTCCATAATCCCATACCATTCTTTCCCTATATTATTTTTTCTTTTAACGCGTATAATATTAGAACATTGTCTTGAAGTTAGGTCAGCTTCTTCGCTGGGCTTCATCACATTCACAACTCTGATAATCTGAGAAGGTTTTAAGTCCTCATTGTTAAGGTCAACTACAAGAGACTTGCATACATTTGTACGATGATACTTACTATGAGAGTGATGCTTGATTACTTTTGATGGAGTAGTAGTGAGAGGATGGTTGTTAAAATCTTGAAACTTGTCAACAACCCATATTCCAAGCTTCTTCGACAAAGTAACCCGCATCATCGCTTCATAACCGGTTCTCAAGTCCCGACGCCTTATTTTCATTCACATTCAGTATTTTATCATCCAATTTCTTGAAGCCCTGCTTATTGCACACAAATTACCTCTTAAAAATTGTACTAGTGGCCATAATCTTATGTGTATTGTGTTTACGAGTTCCAAAACCATTTTAAAGGGTATATTGGTTGTAGGACTCATATGCTACTTCTTGTGTATCAAATGTTTTTCCATCTACGTGTTCACTGTTAAAATCCTCAAAACTTCAATAAGTCTCATTCTCCTTATGAGTCTCAACCTCACCATCGCAATGTGAAATGCCTTAAACATCGCAATCATCGGTCTCTAGTTCATCAAGGACATGGGTATCAAGGATATCATGATCCGTTAAATACTCATTCGCATCAATTTGCTCAATTTATTGAAAATTATGTGCAACCGTATGTGTCCTTCTGGTGTCGGCCATGTAATTGCACGTATATACAAAGACTTTAATAAAGAATTTAAGCACTTTAACATATTGGTGAAAAGGCAAAGCTCTGTAAGGGCAAGAATCTAAAAAAAACTATGGGTCTATGGGTAGTTAGTGGGGGAGAGAGCAACGACAGTCTGGACCGAATAGCAATGGCCCTATAAAGTAGTTGAAAATATACCTTTGACATTGCAGTGGCCTGCGGCAGTGGTGGGTGTGCCTTGTCAGCAAAAGAGGCTGGCCGGCGAGAGGGAAATCGGGAGAGGTGGGAAATTAGGCGAACGGGTAGTGGATGTTTCACTATTGCGGCGATGGTGGTTTGATGATGATACGGGAAAAGAGAGAGGCGACAATGGTGGGTCACTGGCATGGCAGGTCACCGACGATTGGCGAGGTGCGGCATACGACTGGGTGGAGGCTAACAGACGGCCGACGAAATGTGATTGGTTAGTTTGATGTGAGAGAGAAGCAGGTCGTCAGCGATTGGCGAGGTGCAGTGGGCGATTGTATGGAGGCTAACGACCGGCGTTGAGCGACGGCCAACGAAATGCAATTGTTTGGTCTGATGTGAGAGAGAGAGAGAGCGATTGGTTGGTCTATTGGTTGCTCAGTGTTGCGGTGGAAGGAAAAAGCGCTGGCAATTGGGCGAGGTGTGGTGGGATGCTGTGTTTTTTAATGATATATATATATATATATATATATATATATATATATATATATATATATATATATATATATAAGGAGCTGATCCATTGACCGCGTTCTAAGTGTTGGAATGTGATGTTTCTACTACGTTGTCCGCTACATAGTGTAGCGGACAGACAAAAATACAAAAAAAAAATCTAAGTTGTTGCGTCGTCCGCTACATAGTGTAGCAGACGGTAAAAAACACCAAAAAATTCTAAGTGTTGGAGTCCAACGTCTGTGCTAGGCCGTCCGCTACATAGTGTAGCGGACGACCAAAAACACCAAAAATATTCTAAGTGGTGGAGTCCAATATTTCTGCTGCGTCGTCCGCTACATAGTGTAGCGGACGACCAAAAACACCAAAAATATTCTAAGTGTTGGAGTCCAATGTCTCTGCTAGGCTGTCCGCTATGCAATATAGCGGACAGACAAAAACACCAAAAAAGTTCTAAGTAATGGAGTGTAATATTTCTGCTAGGCCGTTCGCTACACAGTGTAGCAGACGGTAAAAAACAAAAAAAAATTCTAAGTGTTGGACTACAATGTTTCTACAAAAGTACATTAAAATTGAGCTAAATGTTGGATGCAATGTTTCTGCAAGAGTTCATTAAAATTCAGTTTGTAAATAAACATAATTCGTGAATAACCAAATGGTACGGTAAAATTTGAGTATGAATAAACATCTAGAATTATTACATGATTATTACAAAGTCTACAATTCAAATACAATGCCAACAGATTTGATGGCTCTTAAAAGATTATTACAAAAACAAAAATTTAAACTAAAGGTCCACTGCATCTTCTTCTTCCTCGTTTTCGGTATCATCTTCTTCCTCATCTTGCAAACCCCCTAGACTTATCCCTAGTGCCTTGTAATGGTTTCACTTGTCATTGTTGGTCATTTTATTGCACAGTGCATACCTTCTCAGCTTTTTAAGTTGAGTTGCTTGTTCAATAAAGCTCTTCATCAGTATAGATCTCTTGCGGCCTTTCATTTGAAATATAATTGGATCCAAAGGCCGGTTATCATTGTCTTCTTCCTCAACCGGCGCATCATCTTCTGATTTTCCTGCGTAGGCTCAGTGTCAACCGCATTGCTGACTGAAGCTACTTTAAAGTGGTCGACGATGGGCTCTTGCTGCTTCGCTATCTCGCAGAGATGTTTATATCCGGCCATTGTAGCAGAACCCTTTACGGACAAAGGGTAAACATTGTCACCAGATGATTATACCGCAACGTCTCTAATTCTTCAAAGTCAGTATACGGATGCTCCGGAAAGACAATGGTACCGTACAACTTGTTTGCAAGCTTAGTCCACCGCGGCAAGACGTATTTATCGGGGATTGCTTGGATATTCTTTTGTGTGAAAAACCGCAAAATATGTCTATACAGCATGCCATGGAACTCAAACTTCTTGCAAACACATGTCACCGAATCCATCTCTGTGTCATGGCTCACAGTATACAGTCTACATACCTTCTCCAGGGGCGAGGTCGTTCACCAAGGAATAAACCTTGTACTCACGTGTAGAATTTTCTGCCACCTTGTTTATACTGTATCGTCCTGATTTTTGCAGCTCCACTTGGTATTGCATGAACATCTCCTTCGTATAGACTTTTGCACCATTCACCTCCAACGGGGTCTCAAGCAACCTTCTCATTTATTTGTACGTGCTTGCAAAGTTTGTAGCCATTTCTTTCACGAATAACTGTGCAACCGCTTTTTGGGCAGATGTGACGAAACTCTTCAAATTCGTAATTGTACCTACATAAATATCGAACAAGGCATTCATAAATTCACTCATCCCGTCGTTTTCATGCCCGCAGAAAAATACCTTTTAGTGTAAACACCAATCCATTGCTCTTTGAGCTCATACAAGTGTTGGAGCCACTCGTGGTCTTGCAATGAGTAATCCTGAACAAGCTTTTCCCACCTCTCTTCAAATTCCTCAATCGTCAACGACTTGTTAACGCACATTAACGCACATGTCAAAATATTGTTTAAAGTTTAGATACTTTGCATGCACGTGATGCAGACGTTCAGGGTATTTGTTGCTTATGTGCCAAGTGCACAAGTTATGTCGAGTATCTGGGAAGACGGTAGCAATAGCCTTTTTCAATGTCAAATCTTGATCGGTGATAATAACTTTAGGTGCTTTGTTGTTCATGGCTTCTAGTCACGTCTAAAAGAACTCTCACTCTCGTCCTTTAACAATGCGAACCCGAACAAGATGGAGTGATAATGATGATTAACGCAAGTGAAAGGAGCGAACGGCATCGAGTACTTGTTGGTACGGTATATGGTGTCGAAAGTCACAACATCCAAAAAATATTGATAAGCAAGTCTCGAACGACTGTCGACCCAAAAAATTATGGTAACTCGGTGCTCGTCGTTAAGTTTATAATCGTAGGTAAACTGCGGGTCCTCCATTTGCATCCGCTTCAATAGGCTCATTGTGGATTAAGTATCATTGAGGTCATATGTTGCTTGTCTTTGGGTTTGGACCGCGTTACGAACGTCTGTAGTGTTAAAGTTTAGATTCTGAATTTCCCAACCTGTTCAGCAAGAACACTAACAATGTCGCCAGGTCCTATCTGTGCATTACTCATTGTGTGAATCAGGCTCCTTGCGACACTACCCATCTTCTTGTGTTGATGCATCTGACTCGCCTTTGAAGGTGTTACTAACGGGTGATTGTGTGCCAATTCCAAGCTAGTAATAAGCCAATGATCTTGCTTGGGTTTATGGCTTACGAACATCTTGACCTTGCAATTTGTGCACACAAAAAAGTCTGGTCTTCTCCGCGCATATCCTATTTCGTCATCACTACCGATGTGTTTCTTATTTTGCAATGGGTGTCTGCTCCTATGACACTCGTATAAGTGAGAGGGCATATTTGTTTTGTTATGTTGCTTGTTCTATTTGTCTTGATTCTAATGCCAAAATCAACTCTCAACGAATACGCTCAAAAACATTCTTCGGCTTCTTTTAATGTTCGAAACGTTCAACCTAGATACGGATCACTAGCATCTACTGGGATGTTTGAGCTTGACACGAAATCAGACATTGTGAAACAAAACCTATGTAGAATTAAATTACGTTTAACTATCAGATTATAACATTTTTAGGCATGAAAATTAATTAAAAAATGGCGTTTCTTGAACATAGCAAATCAAAATTACTTTGATGAATAGAGCAATTTAGCATGACAAATATAACAAACATAATCTCAAAAAAATCGAAATCAACAATTATTAATTTCTTAACAACTTAATTTATTGAACATAACAAATCAAAATAACTTTGATGAATAGACCAATTTAGCATGCCAAATACAACAAATGTAATCTCAAAAAATACGAATTTAAAAATTAATTTCTTGAACATAACAAATTAAAATTACTTTGATGAATAGCTGATAAATACAACAAATATAATCTCAAAAAAAATTATATAAACATCGGAAAAAAAACTTCACCATTTTACCTATAAAAAAACATCATTCACCACTTACCTTGCTTGAGTGAAGCTTGAAGCTTTGTTACTTGAAGATAGGAACTTAAAGGGAGCTGAAAATGGAGGCAAGTAGAGCTCAGGAGTTAAAAATGAAAGAAGAGCCGAGAATTACCAAAATTATGGGGTATATCTACCACGATGTCCGCCACACTGTCTGTCGGAATGAATAGGGGGACAAGATGTGACACTATGTCAGTCAAAAGTCGTCAGCCACATAGTGTGGCGGATGACTTTTTGAATGACAATTGTCATGGTCTAAAAGTCATCCGCTACACTGTGTAGCGGATGGGAAAGGCAGGGCATTTTAGTCAAAAGGTATGTCTGCCACACTGGGTGGCGGACAATTTTTTATTTTTTTATATAAAAAAGATCTAAGGATGAACAGTCAGATCGCGCGGACAACTTAGCTCTATTTGCTCCCGCGGTCAACGGATCAGTTCTCATATATATATATATATATATATATATATATATATATATATATATATAAGCGTAACATTCAAACTAAATTGACCAATTGTCAAGAGGCATTAGGAAACTTGTTTTTATCAATGACAAGACGCTGTGCACACGCGATGCATGTACGAGTGATAGGAATTATGTGTCGCACACGCATCGTGTGTACACGCCGGCTTTTAAATTATAAACTATATAAACTTGAAACAATAAACAATGCATAAGATTCAATAAACAACATGTAAAGTTTAAATGTTGCAGTCCCCCCCCCCCATCCTCAAAAAAAAGTTTAAATGTTACAACCAATAATGCATCTTGTACAACCATTAATGCATGTTGTACAACTAATAATGTATATGTACAACCAATATGTGACGGATCTGCTCTCATTTCCCACCCATCACCATCCACCCTCACCGGCAACCCACTCTGGACTGCCATACCCACTGCTCGCCGCAGAATAACGGGCCACCACCGCAGGCACCGGTCTCCTCACCACCGTCGGCCACAAACACAGCTGATCAGACTGCCATGACCCATCGCGGACGGGCCACCACCGCGGGCCATATATCCGTCGGGGACTCCTGCTCGTCGGCGTACACCATTTTCAGTGAGGGCCGATGGCCAACAACGGCCACTGCTCAGAGCTTCGGTCACAATCTGCACTGTCGCACACCCAGGTGCCCATGTATCCGCTGGATACTCCTGCTCGACGCCGTTCACCCATCCGGCAAGGGCCGATGGCCAACAACAGCCACTGCTAGTCTTCACCGGCAAGGGCCACCAACGGCCACCATTCGACCACCCATGTACGTCCCCATTGATCGGCCTACCCACGGGTCGCCGACCGCACAACCACAACTACTGGTTACACGCCGAGGACCGCCAACCGCTACCAAATCGAGCACCCATCTCCGGCCTCCACAGATTGGCCCACCCACGGCTGTCGTCAGAGCAGTCCCGCCACCGGGCATTGACGCACGACAACCATCACCGTCGACCACCCACCACCGCCCAATAGTCCAATCGCACAACAATCGAACAACCATGTTAAGGGAGAAGGGGAAATGCATAGAAAGGGAAGGGGAAAATGGAGGGAAGAAAAGGAAAGTTAAAAATGCAGACACTACGTCAGCTCTAGAAAAATGCAAAGCACATGTTGCAGCTAAAAACTGGATCGGGAACAGCACCAGAAATCAGGCCTGCAAAAGAGAACACGGAGTTACCGCCGGGTGGGGTTCCGGCGGGGGAACGCTCCGATGCTTAAGTCAGAGAGGGCTAACGATGTAGAACTCTGAGAAGCAATAAAGACACAATGTGTATATGTGTGAGCTTAGCTTTACCTGGGGGGGCTTGACCCCCTTATATAGTGGTAGCAAGTGGAATCCAATTAGAACTGGGCTTCGGTCAACCCTAATTAGAATCCCATTAGGATCCTAGAGGATACCATATTAGTCTCTGCTGATAGAGTCAGATCTTCTTTAGGATTCTGCTCGCTGACTGATATGGTAAGTGCCATATCAGTAGTGAGTCAACATGGGTTACGCGTCATCATTGCCACGTGTCGTCCGTAGATTGGAGGGGTATTTTTAGCTATATCATATGCCCCCTGCTTTTACCAGCTTTAATGAGGCGGGTGGAAGCACACTTTTTCCACTGGGGATAGCGGAATACGCCAAAAACAGAATTGAATCCGTTTGTCAATATTTCCAAATTTCAAAGAGTATTCTGCTCGGACAAGATTATGTTCGGACATGAATCTGTTCGGACGATTTTCTGCTCGGACAAACTTCTGCTCGGACGGAAGTCTGCTCGGACGGAATTCTGCTCGGCCGTAAATCTGCTCGGCCGGAATTCTGCTCGGACCAGATTCTGTTCGGGTAGTCTGTTCGGGTATGAATCTGTTCGGACGATTTTCTGTTCGGAAGAGAGTCTGCTCGGACATAAATCTGCTCGGACGGAATTCTGCTCGGCCGTAAATCTGCTCGGACGGAATTCTGCTCGGACGAGATTCTGTTCGGGCAGTCTGTTCGGACAAACTTCTGTTCGGACGAGCATTCTGTTCGGACGAGCATTCTGTTCGGACGAGCATTCTGTTCGGGCAGTCTGCTCGGACAAACTTCTGCTCGGCCGTAAATCTGCTCGGACGGAATTCTGTTCGGACGAGCATTCTCTGTTCGGGCAGTCTGCTCGGACAAACTTCTGCTCGGTCAAACTTCTGCTCGGCCACGTTCACTCTGTTCGGGCAGAGTGTTCGGACACGATTCTGCTCGGGCACGATTCTGTTCGGACACGTTCGCTCTGTTCGGGCAGAGTGTTCGGACACGACTCTGCTCGGGCAGGATTCTGTTCGGACACGTTCACTCTGTTCGGGCAGAGTGTTCGGACACGATTCTGCTCGGGCAGGATTCTGTTCGGCCACGTTCACTCTGTTCGGGCAGAGTGTTCGGACACGATTCTGCTCGGGCAAGATTCTGTTCGGCCACGTTCACTCTGTTCGGGCAGAGTGTTCGGACACGATTCTGCTCGGGCACGATTCTGTTCGGACACGTTCGCTCTGTTCGGGCAGAGTGTTCGGACACGACTCTGCTCGGGCACGATTCTGTTCGGACACGTTCGCTCTGTTCGGGCAGAGTGTTCGGACACGACTCTGCTCGGGCAGGATTCTGTTCGGCCACGTTCACTCTGTTCGGGCAGAGTGTTCGGACACGATTCTGCTCGGGCAGGATTCTGCTCGGCCACGTTCACTCTGTTCGGGCAGAGTGTTCGGACACGATTCTGCTCGGGCACGATTCTGTTCGGACACGTTCACTCTGTTCGGGCAGAGTGTTCGGACACGACTCTGCTCGGGCACGATTCTGTTCGGACACGTTCACTCTGTTCGGGCAGAGTGTTCGGACACGATTCTGCTCGGGCAGGATTCTGCTCGGCCACGTTCACTCTGTTCGGGCAGAGTGTTCGGACACGATTCTGCTCGGGCAGGATTCTGTTCGGACACGTTCACTCTGTTCGGGCAGAGTGTTCGGACACGATTCTGCTCGGGCAGGATTCTGCTCGGCCACGTTCACTCTGCTCGGGCAGAGTGTTCGGACACGATTCTGCTCGGGCAGGATTCTGTTCGGCCACGTTCACTCTGTTCGGGCAGAGTGTTCGGACACGATTCTGCTCGGCCGTTGGTACTCTGCTCGGGCGGAGTGTTCGGGCGAGATTCTGCTCGGGAACAGCACCAGTGTTTCCAATGTGTCACGTGCGAGGATTTGAGCTTTGAAAATTTTCAAGCTTCTGCTCTCTTCAGCTTGTGACACGTTGCAGGTACATGAACCGTTGTGCTTCCCAAGAAACGGTTATTTGGCGTTTCTCTATAAAAGGGAACTTCCACTTCATTTTTCCTTCATTCGAAATTTGGGAGCTCATTACTCTGCAAGTAAGTCTTTCCCTCTACCCTTCCTGTTCAGCACTTCAAGTTTGTTGTAGTCTCATATTTGCAGTAGAAGTAGAAAACATGTCTGATAGTTCGTCTTCGAGTAGTAGTTCGTCTTCGAGTTCAGAACGAGTTGCAACTTCAGGAAGTGAAGTTGGGACTTCAAATCCACAACCCCCACTACCTTCAACTTCTCAACCTCTCCAACCTTCATTCTCTCGACGATTTCAATCTTCAACTTCACAACCATTACCACCTTCATCTTCACAGCCTTCACAATATTTATCTGGGGGAAATCCTTTAGGAGAAGTAAAGGATCAGGCCGAAGAAAAGGCTAATCCAAAGCCTTGGTATACTGCTGACGAAAAGTCTAGTAAGATGTCGACTGAAGATTTGCAGGATTTAATTCGGGAATATCCTCTTCCCGAAGGTTGGTATGCTCGTCTTCCTGGTTTGGGTGAACCAGCTAACTACGGCACAAAGTTTGAAACAGGTGTCTACGAGGAGCAGGTGAAGTCTGGATATAGACTTCCTCTTCATCCTTTCGCTCTTCGTTTCTTTGAGCATTATCGCATGGCTCCTGGGCTGCTTGGAGGAAGCTTGCCGGTCTCATATATTTGGTTCAGACTTCAGGTTACAAACCAGATGTAACTGATTTTATGAGAGTCTTCTTTGAAGTCTGTTTTGTTAAAGGGGTTGCCAACTGTCCCGGTTGGTATTATATTCACAGTAGGCAACGACTTCTGAAGGGGGGCCCAAAGTCGAATAAAGGTTGGCATTCCAGATACTTCTTCGTTGGCCGAATGGACAAGGGGGACCTTCCTTTTGACAAAGTGTGGAACCCTTATTGTAAGGATTTCGAGAATCCTGGCAAGCCTACTCCCAATAACCAGACTAAGCATATACTTAGTCATATCAAACTTCGAGGCGGTCTTTGTATAGACGAGCCTCTTTCGGAGGAACAATTGGAGTGGGCGAAGATGATACCTCCAAAGCCCATTCCAGCTGGTCTTCTGATACCTCCTCTTCCTGCTATTCCTAGTGTGTCATCTGCTGAGACTGTTTCTTTAGGTGTGTTTTGCACAACATATTGAATTGGACTTGGCTTCAATATTGATTCTTGTATTGACTTCTTTCTTCGTTGCAGAAATGGCTAGTGGTGGTGGAAAGCCGCAGCAAGGAAGCTTTCTTGGCGTTCTTCAGAAGGCTAAAGGGAAGCGAAAGGAGAAGCAGCCAAGTGTGGAGCTGCCTCCTGCTCCTAAGAGGGCTAAAGTCACTCCTTCAGAACGCTCTCCCCAAATACTTGATCAAGTTTCTATTGAGGATGATCCCATCTTTCGTCCGAGGTGGGCACTTAGGCGTGATGACCTTGGGATGCCGGACAGCCAAATCTCGGAGCAGCATCTTCGTCATGGGATTCTTCCTCAAGACAAGGAGGTTTTCCAGAATCAGACCCACGAGACTTTTGCCTGCTCCTTTGCCCAGGCCGTTTATACGGTACTGTCTTTTGTTTCAACTAGGTTTTATGTTTTTGTTTCCAAGTTTCATTCAGGTGCTGATCCTTATCTTCATTCCAGATGTACGCCAGTGGATCTGAGATGGTTTCTCGCTTTGAGATGGCAAGGCAGGTGGCGGCTGAGGAGGCCCAGCTGACAAGGGAAGCAGTTAAGGAAGCACAAGAAGCCACCCATCGTGCTGAAGAGCTGAGCAAGCGTGAGGAAGATCATCTGGATCGGATTGCATCTCTGGAGAAGAAACTGGATCGGGTCAAGAAGAGGGCTGCAGAAGAGGTGATCAAAGCTCGAGACCAAGGTATTCGCGATTTCTTAGAGGGGAACGCGGGGGATGAATGGCTGAAGAAGCGAACCGAAGATGGTCTGGAGATTTATGAGCTTGGCTTTGTGAAGGCCAAGGAGATGTTCGCTGAGCGCTTTCCTGATATCCAGAGGCAGGAGCTGTCGCAGCTTCTGATCTTCCAGGCGAAGGTCCTTCTGGTGATGCCCCTGAGGCTTAGACTTGTAGCTAGCCTTTTTATTTTGCTGAGACAAGTTTTCACTGCCCTCTTAAGGGCTTCTATGTAAAACTCTTATCTTTAATTTTTTAGCAACTTTAACTTTTACTATGTGTTTGTCATGGTTTTGTGTTTTACCATTCACACAGTATTATTCGCTTTTACTTTGACTCAAACCCTTTAATCGTCACTTAAAGAGTCGGCAAAGAGGTCAAGCACCCTCGCTTGGCTTATATTTCGAAGATGCAAAAGTTTTGGTGGAGTGACGATGCCCCCATTAACTTTTGTTTCTTCACGGACTTAGATCTGTAGCTAATCCGCCTGGCTTCTCTTGTATTTTGAAAACTCAAGAGTTATACACTCCGTTCAGGCAGAGTGCTCGGCCATCACTCTGTTTTAAACAGAATGTTTTGGTTTTATCTTTCTTACTCTGTTCGAGCAGAGTGCTCGGCCATCACTCTGTTTTAAACAGAATGTTTTTAGCTAAGCTTGTCACTCTGTTCGGGCAGAGTGTTCGGCCGTCATTCTGTTCGGGCAGAATGTTTTGGCTATGCTTGTCACTCTGTTCGGGCAGAGTGTTCGGCCGTCATTCTGTTCGGACAGAATGTTTTGGCTAAGCTTGCCACTCTGTTCGGGCAGAGTGTTCGGCCGTCACTCTGTTCGGACAGAATGTTTTGGTTATGCTTGTCACTCTGCTCAGGCAGAGTGTTCGGCCGTCATTCTGTTCGGACAGAATGTTTTGGCTAAGCTTGCCACTCTGTTCGGGCAGAGTGTTCGGCCGTCACTCTGTTCGGACAGAATGTTTTGGCTATGCTTGTCACTCTGTTCGGGCAGAGTGTTCGGCCGTCACTCTGTTCGGACAGAATGTTTTGGCCAAGCTTCTATTACAACAATACTGAGAAAGAATAACTTTATTAATAGAGTAGAAAATAAAGTTTACATTGGATTGCTTAACAACCCATTTATTCGAAACAATCTGCTTAAGATTATTTTTAAGACGTTGGAGTTCTGATAAGGTCTGTGCCCCTTATCCCCAAAAAAGGAAGTGTTTTGGCTCCTGCCGAGACACTACTGGTAATATCTGCGCAAGTTCTCAGCATTCCAAGTGCGAGGGATGGGTTCTCCAGAAAGTTTCCCTAGTGCGTAGGCGCCCGGTTTGAGCACCTTTATGACACGGTAGGGTCCTTCCCAGTTGGGAGATAACTTTCCCGTAGCTGCTTTTGGATCGGAAACTTCTAGTTTGCGAAGGACCAAATCTCCTTCGTTGAACTGTTTGGATCGGACCCTCTGATTGTAATATCGTGCCACTCGTTGTTTTATTACAACAGATCGTGCATGGGCTTGAGCTCGAGCTTCATCTACCAAATCAAGATTTGCTCGGAGTCCATCTTCATTGTTCAATTCGTTGAAGTGTAAGGCCCGTATTGTTGGTACTCCTATCTCGACTGGCAACATTGCTTCCGTTCCGTAGCATAGTAAAAAAGGTGTTTCCCCTGTGACTGAATGTGGAGTTGTTCGATAAGCCCACAATACTTTGGGGAGTTCGTCTACCCATGCGCCTTTAGCTTCGTCTAGCTTCTTCTTCAATCCTTGCAGGATGCTTCGATTCATGTTTTCGGTCTGTCCGTTGGATTGTGGATGAGCTACGGAGGTGAATCTCAAATCGATCGATAGATTCGAACAAAAGGTTCGAAAGTTGTTGTTGTCAAATTGTTTCCCATTATCAACGATCAAGGCCCTTGGTATTCCGAAGCGGCAGACGACATTTTTCCAGAAGAACTCTTCACACTTGGCTGAAGTAATGGTGGCCAAAGATTCTGCTTCAGTCCATTTGGTGAAGTAGTCTATTGTTACGATTACGAATCGTCGTTGTCCAGTAGCCATGGGAAAAGGTCCCAAAGGTCCATTCCCCAAACAGCAAAGGGGATGGGAGAAACAATTGAGGCCAAAGGAGCAACCGGTGTATGAGAAACTGGCGCGAATTTCTGACATTTATCGCATCTTCGAGTGAAGTCGATCGCGTCTTTCTGCATTGTAGGCCAGTAGTATCCTTGCCTTAGGATTTTCTGTGCCAATGTTCTCCCTCCAAGATGTTGGCCGCATATCCCTTCATGAACTTCTTGTAATGCGTAAAGGGATTCTGATGGACGTAGGCATCTGAGGTAAGGAAGGCTGAACGATTTCTTGTATAAAGTCCCTTCTACCAAAGCATACCGTGCAGCTTTGACACGAAGATTTCTGGTTTCGTGTCTGGTACTCGGTAATTCGCCCGTGGACAGGTATTTGGTGATGGCGTCCATCCAACAGGGTTCTTGATCTATTACTTCAACATTAGCTTGAGAAGTGATACTGCGGTCCTTGAGGAACTCAAGGTATATCGGTCGTCGAACATCAATTTCTTCAATGGAGGCGAGCCTTGATAATGCATCTGCCTGTGTATTCTGATCCCGGGGAATCTGGCGAATGGTGAAATTTTGAAACTTCACCGCTGAAGTTTTGACTAAGTCGAGATATTGAGCCATTCTATCATCCCTGGCTTCATAATCTCCCAGGACATGATTGACCACCAGCTGTGAATCACTATGAACTGATAGGGAGTTCACCTTTAAGGCGTGTGCTAACCTTATCCCCGCGAGGAGGGCCTCATACTCTGCTTCGTTATTCGAGGCTTGAAAACCGAAGCGAAGTGCGTATTCGATAGTAAATCCTTCTGGACTTATCAGAATAATCCCCGCTCCACTACTGCCAATAGCTGAAGAACCGTCTACATAAAGATTCCAAGGATCTGGAACCTCTGAAATTACTAATTGCGGAGGGTCTTCAGGTAGTGTACACTCCACAATGAAGTCTGCTAAGGCTTGAGCTTTGATTGCTGTGCGAGGTTTGTATTGGATGTCAAATTCCCCCAACTCTACGGACCAATTGACTAGTCTCCCTGAAGCCTCTGGGCTCAGTAAAACTTTTCTAAGTGGTTGGTCCGTCAGTACAATAATAGTATGAGACTGGAAGTATGGTCGAAGACGTCTGGCCGATATGATAAGGGCTAGTGCAATCTTGTCGATCTTCGGGTATCTGGTCTCTACATCTTGCAAGACTTTGCTAATGTAGTAGATGGGTTTCTGAACTCCATCTTCTTCTTTAATTAGAACAGTACTGACTGCGACGTCTGTGACTGAGAGGTATAGGAATAAGTCTTCACCTGAAAGTGGTTTTGAAAGTAGGGGTGGAGAACTTAGATAGGTTTTGAGTTCTTCAAATGACTCCTGGCAGCCATCTGTCCAAGTGAAACTTTTTGCTTTTCTGATAGCTTTGAAAAATGGCAAGCATCGTTCAGCTGATCGGGCCATGAACCTTCCCAAGGCTGCAACCCTTCCTGTCAACTCTTGTACTTGCTTGACTGTTTTTGGGGACGTCATGCTTTGGATAGCTTTGATCTTCTCTGGGTTCGCTTCGATCCCTCGCTGAGAAACTATAAATCCCAAAAACTTTCCTGATGCGACTCCGAAAGCGCATTTGAGTGGATTTAACTTCATTCTATACTTACGAAGGATGTCAAAAGTTTCTTTCAAGTCTTTGGCATGGAATTCGGATTTTATGCTTTTGACGAGCATATCGTCGACATAAACTTCCATGTTCTTCCCAATCAAGTCTCGAAATATCATGTTCACCAGACGCTGGTACGTTGCTCCGGCATTCTTGAGTCCGAAGGGCATCACCTTGTAGCAGTACAACCCTCTCTCTGTGATGAACGAAGTTTTGGAGACGTCGTCTTTGTGCATCATAATCTGGTTATAACCAGAATATGCATCCATGAAACTAAGTAGTTCATGGCCCGATGTAGAGTCGATAAGAAGGTCTATTCTTGGGAGTGGGTAGCTGTCCTTCGGGCAGGCTTTGTTGAGGTCCGTGTAATCGATGCATATCCGCCATCTGTCGCCTGATTTAGGAACCATGACTACATTGGCGATCCAATCTGGGTAGTGGACCTCTTCAATGAAGTTGGCCGTTAGGAGTTTATCGACTTCTTCTTCAATCTTCTCCTGTCTCTCTGGTGCAAAAGTCCTTTTCTTCTGCTTGACCGATTTTTTGGACGGATCAACATTCAGCCTATGGGTGATGACCTCAGGATCAATTCCAGGCATGTCTGCGGCTGTCCATGCAAAAATATCCGCATAGGTTCTTAATAGGTTCACCAGCTCAAGTTTGGTGTCTTCCTTAAGATTTGATCCTATCCGAACCGTCTTGCTTTCTTCCCCGGGATAAACTTCAATGCTGATAAGATCTTCAACTGGTTCTCCCCTTTGTATCCTTGTATCTTCCCGGAGGTCGTCTATAATGAGTGCTTCCTTGCTTTTTGATCGGCATGAAGTCACGTAGCACTGGCGAGCTGTAGTTTGGTCGCCTTTCACCTCTCCAATCCCGTGTTCTGTGGGGAATTTCATTTTGAGGTGATAAGTTGACACTACAGCCTGAAACTGATTGAGCGCTGGTCGTCCCAATATTGCGTTGTATGCTGAGGGGACCTTTACCACCACAAAATCAAGCATGAAGTTGGCTTGTGCCGGAGGTGTGCCAATCGCAACCGGGAGTGCGATAATACCTTCGACTGGAACTGGATGATTGGAGAATCCATACAACGGTGTATCCATCTTTCGGAGACGGTCTGTTGGAATGTTCATCTTCTTGAATGCATCGTAAAATAAGACTTCCGCAGAACTTCCGTTATCGATCAGGACGCGTTTCATGTCGAAGTTCCCAGCCTTTATGGTGATGACTAATGGATCATCATGAGGAGTTTTTACGTCCTGCGAATCTTCATCAGAGAAGGTGATCGTTGCTGCGGGTGTTGCCTTCTGCTTCTTACTTGGGGGTTGACTCGTTATGCACACTTCTCTGGCGTATGCTTTTCGAGCTTGTCCAGATGTTCCTCCTGCTGCCAGCCCCCCAGATATAGTGTTGATTATACCTGCATTCTCTTCTCGATCTTCTCTTTCTTCCACGGCCGGGGGTGTCTGTTGTCGACCTTCCCTTGGAGCAACGAACTTTCTCAACTGACCACGCTTGATAAGGGCCTCAATTGCTGCTTTAAGCGACCCGCAGTTATCAGTTGCATGGCCATGATCTTTGTGGAAGTGACACCATAAATCTTTGTTCCTCTTATTTGGCCGGGATCTCATCTTATCTGGCCACTGGAGAGCTTGATTGTCCTTGATCTCTTGGCGAATCTGAGATGGCTTGGTGTTAAGGGGTGTCAGATCTTTCGGAGCAAACGGGTCTTTGGGACGTCGTTCGTCCGGTTTAGATCGTTTTACTGATTTTCCTCCTTGGGGAGTTATTTCTCGAGGTCGTTTCTTCGTGTTTTCCTTTTCTTCTCCATGTCGCCCTCTGTGTGTCTCCAGGTATTCTTCAGCTTGAATATATTTGTTTGCCTTCTCAAGTAGGGCTCTCATATTGCCTGGTGGACTTTTGTTCACAGAGAAGGCAAACTTGGATGTCGGACGGAGAGCGCGGAGAAAGGCAGTGTATTTCACAGACTCGTCTAGATTGTCAACCTCCAAAGTCGCTGCGTTGAATCGTCCAAGGAAACAAGCCAAAGATTCGTTTTTCTCCTGCACAATGTTAAGCAGGCTCGCCGAATTCTTTCTTCGGGAGCGACTACTTACAAAATGCTTTTGGAAGAGATCCGACAATTGGCTGAAAGAAAAGATTGATCTTGGTTTGAGAGATTTGAACCACGCATGTGCAGCTTTTCTGAGAGTAGTGGGGAAGGCTCTACACATGACAGCATCCGAAACTTGGAGGAGTAACATGTTGGTTTCAAATTGATAAACATGTTCTCCAGGATCTCCCGTCCCGTCATAATGGTCGCACTGAGGCATTCGAAAGTTGGGCGGTAGCTTTGCTTTCTCAATAGTTTCGGATAACGGATATCCAGATTCTTCCCTTGGGAGAGATCGTTCTGGAGAACGATATCTAGGTACTATCTTCCAGGAGTTTCGTTCTTGGGAACGAAACTCAGGCGTCGTCTTCCTGTGGACAGATCTTCGAGGAGTTTCAGCTTTCGCGGCTCGCCGGGGAGATGAGTTGGTACTGCCTTCGACTGATGGATCCCGTCGATAGCATGATCCGCTTCTGGTCATGTGACTTCCGCTCTTAACTCTGGGATCATAAGTTGGATCGGCCGTTGATTGATACTTGCGGCCGTAGCTTGATCTGGAGGTGAGACGAAGACGGAGGTCGCTAGGATCAAGATGGGAATGATGAGTGGACTGTGGAGCCGCCACCCTGTCAAGCTTTTGTTGAAGAGTGTTTACAACATCCTTCAGTTCGTGGATTTCCTTGGTAAGGTTATCATGTGGTGTTTTGAATAGCTGACGGTTAAGGCGATGGCGAAGGTCACCGTTTTTCAGAGTAGACGTTGGAGATTTGTTTCTCCGAGGTCTAGTTTCTGATTCGGGAGTAGCAGATGTTACGTTGACGTAATTATCTTCGGAAGAACTGGTGCGACGACGACGCAGAGGGGTCGAGCGCTGATCATGAGAATGACCTGGTCGATGAGAGTCCTTAGTTCTCGCATGATGATTCTGTGAAGAGTCATCGGAAGAAGAGTGGTTAGCCATGTTCCCTGTAGTGGTCCCACGGATGGCGCCAATCTGTTGCAGCTAAAAACTGGATCGGGAACAGCACCAGAAATCAGGCCTGCAAAAGAGAACACGGAGTTACCGCCGGGTGGGGTTCCGGCGGGGGAACGCTCCGATGCTTAAGTCAGAGAGGGCTAACGATGTAGAACTCTGAGAAGCAATAAAGACACAATGTGTATATGTGTGAGCTTAGCTTTACCTGGGGGGGCTTGACCCCCTTATATAGTGGTAGCAAGTGGAATCCAATTAGAACTGGGCTTCGGTCAACCCTAATTAGAATCCCATTAGGATCCTAGAGGATACCATATTAGTCTCTGCTGATAGAGTCAGATCTTCTTTAGGATTCTGCTTGTTGACTGATATGGTAAGTGCCATATCGGTGGTGTGCCGACACGGGTTACACGTCATCATTGCCACGTGTCGTCTGTAGGTTGGAGGGATATTTTTAGCTATATCAGAATACAAAAAAAAAATGCAAAACCAAAGAGAATATTACCGCGAAGTGTTTAGAAAAAAGAATTGTGCGATGCATGATATTGATTTCAATCTGTGATGGAGATGGAAGAAGGGTGAACATAGATTGACGAGGGAGAAGGGCGGAGAAGGGCAATTACGTGAAGTGTAGGGAGTGAAGACTCTGAGATAATTGAAAATTTTAAGAGAGTGGAGAATAACATTTTACATTTTTGTCCAGATAATGGACACTTGTCAGTACCTCAGTGAATTTTAGTGTAATACCAAAACGATATTACATCAAAAATATAAATTGTGTTCTCATTATAAGTATATAAACTGAAGAATTTCAAAGGAAGAAGAGGATCAAAAGTGTGCAAATATTCGTTTTGCCCATTTTAACGTTTTAAAAATTGTAAACTAGCTTCAAATTCGTCCACCTTATTTATGAATTTTAATTATGCCGCAGCTCATAGATGCACCATGTAGACAATTTCAGAGCGAATACATTCAGCTGTATGCACCAAAGCTCATATTCAGCACGTAGATCGATCAAATCCTTGTAACATTTTAAGGCCAGGACGCTGTCCACCATAAACATAAAAAAATAACCTTATTAAGGAATTGGAAGTTCAAGAGATCAAACAATGCACATGTTGGTCCAAATGCACCGGCAGAGCTACATATGTACGAGGGGGCGCTATAGCCCCCCCTCAGATTTTGAAAAAAAAAATATATATATATATATATATATAGTATTTTTTCACACTTTTTCGGTTCTCTCTCTCTCTCTTCGGCTCTCTCTCTCTCTCCGGCGACCGAGCCTCTTCTCAGTTCTCACCAGTCGGCAGTCACCAACCGAGACACCGACCGGCGGCCGGCGCCTCACTCCGGCTCACTCCTCCCGTCCTCCGGCACGGCGGCACCCACCCACGACGAACGCACTTCGGCGCGACGGGCGACGGGCGACGGCGCCTCACGGTCACGGACTCACGGGCTCGTTTTCTAGATCTACGCGACTACGCCGACGGGCGACGGCGACTCGGCAACTGCAAAGACCCACTGACCCCGGATCTACGGCGACGGCGAGTCGGCGACGGAGAGTCGGCGACGGAGAGTCTTCAGTCTTCACTCCAACGGTCCCAGTGACCCCGGATCTACGCCGACGGCGGCAAGGACCCAGTGAAGAACTTTTTCTTTTCTTTTCTTCAATTACTTCTTCACACCTCTCCACGTCATCGCTTTCCTCCCTTCGAAGATCTCTCTCTCCCTCTCTCTCCACATTGATCACAAAAAAGTAACACCAGATTCATTTTCTTTTACAGCAATTGATTGATTACGGCATATATTTCTGGACTTCAACAAGTATTTTTCAAATGCGGGTTATGGTTGCGGATTAGGTGACCTTTGAATCGAGTGAAATTACGTAATGGAAAACGGTAGGCTCGAAAACGGCGACGTTTGCTCGTCGGAGTCGGTGAATAGAGGCGAATATGTGGTGAGTTGTAAAGAGTCCGATGCTTCCTCCGCCGATCATCTCGTTGTAATGGTCCATGGAATTCTTGGCAGGTGATAATCTGTGTACTTTTTTGGGCTTAATTGGTTTATAATAAATCGCTCAATTGGATTGTGGATTTGTTTAGTTTTGCTTGTATCTTTTTGGCTGAATGCTGGTATTATCGGCTTATCTGTTGGATAATTTTCGTTGTTAGTTTGGAGTTCAAACAAATAATGGCTTCTAGTTTTACTGGTGAGTTTGTTTTCACACCTCCGCCGGCGGCAAGGACCCAGTGACCCCGGATCTACGCCGACGGCGAGTCGGCGACTTCGGTTGTACTGTCTTCACTCCAACAGTTCACCGTCGGCTAAACTCCGGCGACCGGCGGCTAAACTCCGGCGACCGGCGGCTAAACTCCGGTTGTACTGACCTTCGATATATATTTAGCCCCCTCTCGGATGAAATCCTGGCTCCGCCCCTGTATATAAGCGAATATGTGGTGAGTTGTAAAGAGTCCGATGCTTCCTCCGCCGATCATCTCGTTGTAATGGTCCATGGAATTCTTGGCAGGTGATAATCTGTGTACTTTTTTGGGCTTAATTGGTTTATAATAAATCGCTCAATTGGATTGTGGATTTGTTTAGTTTTGCTTGTATCTTTTTGGCTGAATGCTGGTATTATCGGCTTATCTGTTGGATAATTTTCGTTGTTAGTTTGGAGTTCAAACAAATAATGGCTTCTAGTTTTACTGGTGAGTTTGTTTTCACACCTCCGCCGGCGGCAAGGACCCAGTGAC
This sequence comes from Escallonia rubra, assembly GCA_033065855.1. Taxonomy (NCBI): domain Eukaryota; kingdom Viridiplantae; phylum Streptophyta; class Magnoliopsida; order Escalloniales; family Escalloniaceae; genus Escallonia; species Escallonia rubra. Next base: position 153,405 of record JAVXUO010000130.1, on the reverse strand, counting down.
CCCGGATCTACGCCGACGGCGAGTCGGCGACTTCGGTTGTACTGTCTTCACTCCAACAGTTCACCGGCGGCTAAACTCCGGCGACCGGCGGCCAAAACTCCGGCGACCGGCGGCTAAACTCCGGTTGTACTGACCTTCGATATATATTTAGCCCCCTCTCGGATGAAATCCTGGCTCCGCCCCTGAATAGAGGCGAATATGTGGTGAGTTGTAAAGAGTCCGATGCTTCCTCCGCCGATCATCTCGTTGTAATGGTCCATGGAATTCTTGGCAGGTGATAATCTGTGTACTTTTTTGGGCTTAATTGGTTTATAATAAATCGCTCAATTGGATTGTGGATTTGTTTAGTTTTGCTTGTATCTTTTTGGCTGAATGCTGGTATTATCGGCTTATCTGTTGGATAATTTTCGTTGTTAGTTTGGAGTTCAAACAAATAATGGCTTCTAGTTTTACTGGTGAGTTTGTTTTCACACCTCCGCCGGCGGCAAGGACCCAGTGAACCCGCCTCTACGCCGACGGCGAGTCGGCGACTTCGGTTGTACTGTCTTCACTCCAACAGTTCACCGGCGGCTAAACTCCGGCGACCGGCGGCCAAAACTCCGGCGACCGGCGGCTAAACTCCGGTTGTACTGACCTTCGATATATATTTAGCCCCCTCTCGGATGAAATCCTGGCTCCGCCCCTGTCCAAATGGTCTCTGTCTTAAGAACACGCCACATGACACTTGACTTACGTATAGAAGCTACCAAGAAACACAACCTTATATACAATAACATATATATATATATATTATTGATAATGGACAAAAATCTGACCAACATATGTACTAGTATCAAGCGCGCGCGTACACACACACACACACACACACACACACATATATATATATGAAAGTTAGCTGATAGAATGTTATCCAGTCACTACTTGTTTGGATACTCTCTTAACTTGTCACGTGAATTTTACAATTTTAACTTTTGAAATTACTCAACTTTTTAATTATAATTTAAGTGCTTTCTTTTCTCTCCCACGCCTATTCAATTTGATTTGAATTCATTTTCTTTTCTCCCTTTTTTCTCACCTAATTCTCTCTCTCTCTCTCTCTCTCACACACACACACACACACACATTATGCCAGTACCTCATACATTTATCTTTATATCTAATTTTGTAACCATGCATTCTTCTTTTATCTCTATTTTACCTAAATTTTTTGACGACAATATACTTTAACTAATACCATTTGTACATAACTCAAGCTAATTTGATAATTTTATTTCAAAGTAAAAAGGCTCAACTCCAGTTTTATAAACTAATCCCTACCATCTCCAATGTTTTTGCTTTTTATTTTTTATTTATGATCTAAAATACTTACAATTTTTTAACAATCTATAAACCAATCACTAAATTAACTCCAAACTATGTACTCTGTACAATTTTATTCTTAAATTCGATATTCAAATTAATAATTATCTTTTTATCCTTCCCTATCGAATGCGTGTTCTATCTCTTGCTCTCTCTCTCTCTCTCTCAACACCATTTTTACTCATTTTTTGCACGAAAATCTACTCGTTTAAAAAGTTATATTATCACTTTTGATGTTACTTCAATTTCAAATAAGGAAAGATTCATATTTCTTTAAAAAATAAACGTTTAATGGTGCTCCTTTGTATATTGGTTTAGGAGCAATATTATAATACTCTTATCAAGTAATTGAGAAATATTATTTGTCATGTAATTTTATATTTTTCACTAAAAATATATTTTAAATGGACTCTTCTTGTATAGTTTAATACTTTGATAATCACAATCACGTGCAACGCACAAGGTTAAAACTAGTCAGAGTACGTTAAAACTAGTTTCAAAAGACTGATACAACCAACTTGTGGACAATGGCACAACGCAGAAACAAAACCTTTTGACCGGAAGATAATTAAAATTTAGTTCCCCGATGACATAATAATGACAGTTTTCAAACAACTTTGCGGATTCATTAATTCGAACATACCGTTCTAGCCATAACGTAAGGCGTTACATATTTTTGCAAAATGACATCAAAATAAAAAAGTATACTCCCCCAAAATTACAACCATATGGAAAGCATAAAGGTGAAGAAAAGGCATGAAAGGAAGCATGGACTTCAAGTTTTGATTGCAGAATAAATATAAAAATTTACAACTGCTCATCCCCAAAAAGATACTCATATTCACACTAACATAATATTCAGTTCTTTGCAACAATCACACCGGAAAAAGGGAAAGAAAAAAAAAAAAAAAGGGCGAAAGAGTTACTTCAAAACCCCGTCGTTTTAACTTGGAATGTAGACCATATTCAACGTACCCACGTCAGCCGAGGATCCAACATTCCAACGGCCCAATCAGACCGCAGCCCGCCCCCTTAGGTCGGCTGTCAAGTAGTATCCAGTAATCAACTGCTCCCACCGGGCCCACGCCGCGACAAGTCCACCGAATCACGCCCCTCCACGTCCGCACTCCACGACTCGGACCTCCGACCGGACGCGAACCGGTTCATCCCCCCCAAACCTGGCGGATCAGCGGCAGTAAACTCACGAGCCGATCTACCCGCCGCACTACTCTTTCTAGACTCCTCGAGCGGTTCACAGATCTGACCAACCGGCTTGTCCCTCCGCCTCCGGTCCGACCGGAACAGCGAGATCAAACCGGAGCAAAACCCTTTCTTCTTCTTCTTCTTCTCCACAGCGCTCTCCATCCTCCGTCCGGATCCCCTTCGACGACCTCGTTTCGACCTCACTCGTCCCATACACGAAACCTTCGGCGAAGAAGGCTCCGCAACGGCAGCTTTCGCAACCGAATCGGACCGCTTCGGGAAAAGGCGGATATTCGACGGCTTGCACTTCCTCTTCGTATTCACAGCGTTGTTCTTCTGCGTCTTCGGAAGCCCGATGATCGCGGACTTGGAGAACCGCTGCGACGAGGAGTTGGAACTCGGGTTGATGCTCGGATTCAGGTTCGTCGAGTTTCCTTTGGTCGATTCCTTGCGCTCGAAGAAGGCGTTCCGGTCGAACCAATCGTACTCGGCGTCTTTCGAGAGCCAGAACGACTCCGGCGGAAAATCAGGCTGAACGCCGGCGACCGGGGGTTCCGGTTCGTCTTGAACAGCGTCGCTTTCGTCTTCGTTGTCGGCGAGTGTCTCGCACGCGACCTTGCGGTCGTTGGCGCTGCCGCCGCCGCAGGCGGAAACTAGGGTTTCCAGATCAACTTGCGGCATCACTTTCTTCTCTTCTCTTTTACTATTGGATTTAGAAGGAAGATGATTTCTGGTCTAGAGAGAAAGAAGAGGAAGTTTTATAAGGAATTGAGAAGGAAAGAGGGAGGAATTGAGCCTTGGCTTCTACTAAATATATATATATATAATATTGTGAAAAGAAAAATGCGGTTTCACTTTTGTTGGAGGGAGTTTCAACTGCTTGACTGCTAGGGCTTGTTTGGTGTTTAGTGTTTCGCATACACACACTCCTTTTATGATCCTCCATCGGGTCAAGCCAAGCATGTTACGATAGTTATTAAACCATATAATAATACGAGTAGCTAGTTATCGAATGTAACGATGTCATGTACAATTTAGAAAAAAAAAATTATAATTTCAATTTTAAATAACATTTGGATTCAATAATAGGTTTGCAGAGGGATAACTTTTTTAAATGGGCACAAAATTCAAACCAATCATACCGAACTATTTAAACAGACTAAACCCAACAGTCAAAACTCAAAATCGATGGTGTTTGGTTCGGTTCGGTTCGGTTCAAGATTTTTTAAATCAAAGGGTAACGGTTTGGTTTGCGGTTTGACCCCAAACCGAACCGCGCTCACCCTTATATGCTTCGAGTTACGGTGGTACACGAGATACATGTGGAAAAAGGGTTAATAATATAAATTTTATCAAAACAAATAAGTATCACATATAAGAATTTGTTATCATATTCGGTAAAATGAAATATAAATTATAAAAACCAAACATATATTTTTAAGTAATTATTTACTATTCAAACTTTTATTTTGTGTCATTTTTCAAAAAATATATATAAAATGCCAAGTGTTCAAATAATAGGTAGGTAGTTACATCAAAAGGAGTTTTCCCTTTATATATAGTATAGATATACATATACATATAGATGCAAACAAAATAAATATTGCTACATTTATTTTAGTAATAACTCTCACAATATATATCTCGCATTTCCTCATAATCCTTCAAAGTGAGGATTATGATATAATTATTTTTCTCATATTTAGGTTTGGCCTTTTGATATATTAAAATATCCCAAATTTCTCACAAAAGCACGTCACATGCCCTTTTAACTAATTTCAAAAAGTGATAGTACTGTAAGTACTAATTTGGGATTGTGGGTGTTTTATTTTTAAATGAGAAGTAACAACTTTTATAGGTGGGTGAAAATAGTTTTTTCCCGTTATTTATGGGCATATTATAGTTATTAAAAAATGGAAGTTATGTTGACATTATTTCACTAAATTGATATGAAAATATTATTTATTAAGTTTCTTCCATGGTCATTTTGCTATAGTGAAAATGATTTAAGCACTTTTTATTCGAATACTTTTGTAGTTTTAAGTTAGTTTACAACTATTTTTGCTGAACATCAAACTGATTCGATTTAAAGTTGATTAAATTTTTTTTGTTTAAACTGAAATCTGCTTTTTAGAATCGATTTCAAACGAGGTCTGATTGAGTGATGATAGAGCATTGTAATACTAGTTGCTGATTGGATTTTATATTATATTAATTGGAGGCTCGATTAGTCAAGGGGACTAACTTTTTGCTAGATTACTCTATTTAAATGTACCAAATGTATTTATAGATTATCAAAATCTAGTATTTTGCTTACAGAAGACGATAGAGAGTGAAAGTAGATGCAAACAAAAGTTAGAATTGGAATATTTGTTGATGATAGTCATCAGTGTGTGTGTGTGTTACCTATAAAAGTATGAATCTTGTAAATTATTTTATTTCATTTTTGCCCTTCATTAATTACTCCAATAATAATCCTACTCTTTCATAAATACTATTATTATCTTACCCTTTAATAAATACTATTATTAATTACTAATTTTTGGACAATTATGTCCTCCGTTCATTACGTCAATTTCATATTCTTACCCTTCTTTTATTACTCCCTTTTAAATTTTGATGAAATTTAAAGAACATTGGGTAATGAATCTATTCTATACATTGAAAAATAAAAAGTGTGATGAGAAAAAAAAAAACAGAACAAAGAAATTTCTTTATTATTCTCTTTTTAATTTGGTTAAAATGAAATAAACATTAGATATTAGAACTGTGATTTTTTTTTCTTGCATTATTAGGTTAGCAAACAATTAACCAATTGAAAATTGAAAAACAAAATAAAGAAACTGACATACGTGAAAAATATTTAAGAAACAAAAATTTGTTGGAAAAACAAGAATAGAAAAAAAAATGAAAAAGGGTTAAAGATGCATAAAAAAACAAAGCTTAAATATGGTGGCAATTTGAATTGAAAATATGTTTGGTTATTGCAATTGTAGACCGGGTATTTTCCATTGCTTATTAATGAAATGCAAATCACATGGTCTTAAAATTACAAATCTTAACCATAAACCATTTTAACAGATTACAAAAACAAAGACGTGGATTCACTCTTTTAATTTCTCAATTTACTTTTATTTTTAGCAGTACCATCAAACATTTCTTCAATCAAAAAGTCTACAAAGAATATTTCCAAACATTGAACTAATTACAATTGCGAACATTAAATATACATGTATTCTAAAACAAGTCACAAAAGAAATAAGAACATAATTGAATTACATTATTTTGATCTCAAAAAGATAATATCATCTCAAACATTACTCTCGACTATATCCACGTGCTCTATACTAGTATATATATGAGAGTCTATCCCTATCTACCGGTGGCGAAATAGTTATTTCTCCACCACCCATCTAGCCGTCCACGTGTAAAAGTGGACGGCACAGATTACCATTTTTTTTACTCTAACTAGCCTGACCGCTACTTTTTGTGGCGGTTAGGAATTTTTTCAAAACTGCCCCTCGCGCGCAACCCAAGACAAGAAAGACAAGAATATAATGTATAACCGCTACACTTAGTAGCGATTAGGAAACAACTTTTGTTCTAAGTCCTAAGTCATGTTCTTCGTCCATTTCCTGGTTTCAAGTCCTGTTCTTCTTGCATTTCATCTTATTTCAACAAAATGGGATTTAATCTATTGCCAAACAATAGTGCCACAACCACGGTGGCCACCAAAGGAATTTGCCAAACAACACCTGCCATGACCACCATTGCCACCAATGGACCACCGTACAACCCACAGACATCACGTCACCACCGCCACCAACCACACCAACGAACCCACCACAAACACCATACGCACCGATCTACACCGCTGCACACCACAATACCCACAACACCACCCATACCACCGTACCCACCAACATGCACTGCCATGCTTGCCACCATAACCATCCACCAACAACACCGTAGCACCCAAAAACACCAATTGCCCACTCGTCCAAGCCACCGTCCCATCCAGTGGTGGAACCAGGATTTCATCCCAGGGGGGGCTAAAAATATATCGAATTGTGTAAATGGAAAATTGTGGTGACGAGGTTGGCAAGGACCTTTCGACCAATACGCTCGTCGAACTTTATCTCGAACATTAGGATCATAATCCAAAATATTCGGACGCAACCCAGGATCCACAATAAGCTCGTCAGAGTTGAACTTATCGCTAACTCTGCTTGAATGTCCGGAATGAATATCACGATACACAATGGGAGCCTTGTCCCTTACTGTTGGAATCAGAGACTGTTGAATAGTATCTTGATTTCTACACTCATTCTTATTAGACTGCAATAACTTTTCCATTCTGAAAAATAAATAAATTATTTTAAGTATCAATCCATCAATTATCAATCAAATAACCTAGTTAATTACAAATATTTTATTCTTTTACTTTTTCAGTCGTGTTTTATTATCGCGTTAACCTAATTAACCTAATTTCAACCTACCATTTAACTAAATTACATATCCGACATCCCAATGCAATTGGGTCTCATCCTCCATCAACCATCTCAATTCTCAAATCCTCAATGCACAATTAACAACCTATAATCAGCAATTAATAATCTCAATTTTCAAATGCACAATTAACACAACCTAAAATTATCAATCAAATAATCAATGCTCAAATGGGATAAAAATTCAATTGGGTCAGATCCTCCATCAACAATCTCAAATCTCAAGTGCTCAATCCACGATTAACAGCCATAAAGCAGCAATTAATAATCTAAATTATCAAATTTACAACTAACAACCTAAAATTATTAATCAATTCTCAATAGCAAAAGAAATTGTTCAAAATGCACACTGACCTCAGTCCTTAGAAATCAGAACGACGTCATTGTCGTAACATCGCTGGCGGTGGGTTCTTTGCCGTGACCACCGGTGACTGAGGCTCAGCCGCTCAGGAGTCAGATTTGCTTGAATTTTACTATTTTAGGCGCCGTGACTGTCGACCGGTGAGGTTCGTCACTTCCTCGGTTTGTCCGCCGGCTCGTAGATCTAAGCTAGAGTTGGCCGGAGTTGGGGTGGGGACTGCCGGATTGGGGAGGGCCTTCGCGCTTCGGAATCGGGGCCGTGAGGCCGTCCGTGACTCTGTGAGACTGTGAGAGCAGGGGTTCCCTTTGAGACCTTAACAGTTGACGGCGACTGGCTTCCGGCATTACTGATGAGGCGATGAGCAGAATAGCCGATGACAGGTGGCCCGTGGCCATGGGCGGTGCCATGGTGACTGAGAGAGTGAGAGGTGACTCCTCCACTCCGGTGAGAGTTCAACCGTCGACGGCGAGTCGGCAACGACGGGAAGTCACGAACTGAGTGAGATTGTGAGAGCCGAGAGGAGGAGAGAGAGAGAGAGAAAATCGCGAGTGAAAAAAAACACTATATATAATTTATTTTTTTTCAAAATCTCAGGGCGGGCTATAGCCTCCCCCCCGTACATATGTTCCGCCCCTGGTCCCATCAACACCATGACCAATTGCACCCACCCAATTCCATAGTTTAGTGATAGACAAGAGATAAAGAGAGATGGTGGCGATGCCACCCATTCAGATCCATTGGTGTCGTCGCCCTTTCAGATCCATCGACACCGTCGACCGTTCAGATCCATCGGCAATGCGCCCGTTTAGATCCATCGATGCCGCATCTCCTTACCTGCTCTACCGCCGCAATGGGTTTTTGGTTCTGCACAGAGAATAAGAGACGAGAAAGGAAGTCTTTAAATGTCGACAGAAAGAGAGATGCTAGGGGAAAAGAAGGGCATGGTTGGAAAACTCCTTAACCGCTTCTCTTTCAAGCGGTTAGGCGAAGAATTAAAAAAAATAGTTGATATGTGTCGTCCACTTTCACACGTGGACGGCTAGATGGGTAGTGTAGAAATAGCTATTTTTTCACCGGTAGATAGGGGTGCGTGTGTGTGTGTCTATATATATATATATATATATATATATATATATATATAAGGGTATGGTTGGAAAACTCCCTAACCGCTTCTCTTTCAAGCGGTTAGGCGAAGAATTAAAAAAAATAGTTGATATGTGTCGTCCACTTTCACACGTGGACGGCTAGATGGGTAGTGTAGAAAAGTGGCATCTAAACGGAAAAGTGTTCCTTTGAGTAACTTGGGGTAAATTTACACTAAATTTATTTGGCAATGTTATTTTCGCACAATGTTATATTTTTTCACACCCCCATTTATCATTAAAAAACATTATGTTTTGCCGTTAAATACACTTTTTAGCGACAAAATGCGGGTGCAGAATAACAATGTGAAAATAGACATTTCCAAGTATTATATAAGGAAAAACTTTTGCTGCTATCTTGATTGTAGGAAGATAGTTGCAACCGGGCCCCTTCTATAGCGATAATTAGTAGTCGCTAAATATTTTTTGTGACTGTTTTGCTAACAATTTCAGCGACAATTCTTAGTACCAGTTTCTTAGTTTCATTGAATAAAAGTCACTAAAAATAAGTAACGCCGTCGATTGTCGTTATACGGAGAGTTATAACTCTATTTTTACAACCCAAATAGTAGCAAAATTTTTCCTTATTTGAGGTGGATGTGATTATGAAAATTTGCCTTCGACGAGGAAGAAACTACGAAATTAATGGCTACCTAAACTGAAGGCCAAGGAATTAATTTAGTCAAACGGCCTTTAATTTCTTCTTGTTAATATGTGTAGCAGTTGGATGGGTAGATCTGCCAAATCGTTTGCTTGAATTCCTTCTTGTTTTTGCCAGCAAATTAGAAGAGAGTGATTTGATGTGAAAGAGAGGCATGAAGCCTAGGCTTACAATATCTGGCCTTCTTCAATCTTGGAGTTAATATTTATGCTCCTGAACTGTTAGAATTTGACTGGCCAACTTTAGTTAATAAATGTGCCTAAATAGAATATATATCTGCTATCTAATGCAGAATAGTGTTCGATCTGTAGATGTATATCCCTATCATGGCTTGTAGATGATTGCTTGTTGAGTGAAGCATAAGGTTCTAAAGTCCACCCTTTGCAGTATTTTAGAATCCACTCCAATAATTCACAAGTTAATGAACATGTAGGTGGTTGTGGTTCGTTTAGGGTTTCAGCGACCTAAATTAAGAGGCGGGATTGAGTTTGATTCTCAAAAATAAAAGTTTTATGACGTTTGTAGCGGGCTAGCTAGCAGGGTTTGAGAACGATCATCTATTATCCTACACTGATGTGGGACATTAGAAAATCAGAATCAAACCTTTTCAAATTAGGTGGATCATGATTTACAGATGAGATTTTATGCCTGTTTTTATATGCGGGTGCTTTGGAATTCTTTTGGTTAAACGTAATCATTCAAAATTATTATATTATTATAATACAAGAAAATAAAGATTATGTATATATGGTCGACGTTGTAATAATTGATACTCCATTCTTTATGTTAATAATCTCTAGTTATCAACAACTTTGGAGCGAACCAAATTTGTTCCATTCGGTATCTACGCTATTATTCAGGAAGAGCACCCTTACGGTGATAAAGTTTTTTTTGAACTTTCATTTGTACAATTTTTCCTATTTCTTGAAATCATTCTTCCAATTCCCACTAGCAATGGCCATTTAAGTATTTCGCATGTAGAACTTAAGTGACTGCAATAGCAATGGACATAGATGCTTTCCTATCTTTTAGCCCAACTATTGACCTCTACTTCACTTCTAACTCTAGTTCATATAACCCTGATCTTTTTTACCACTTGCAAAATAACTCTCTCTCTCTCTCTCTCTCTCTCTCTCTCTCTCTCTCCTTGATCACCATTAACTGCACAACATTGTTGATCCCATTAAGTGACTGCTATAGCATTTATTGTAATTTAGGTAATGTTTATGTTTTTATCATGTAAGTTTCTTTCGTTATATTTATGTCCGATATCAAAATTCTTAATTTTTCTTTTTCTAAAAGCTTTGCATAATTTTAGTGCGTTGAGTTGCAGACTCATCGCGTATGTTCCAAAAACTAGTACTCAATTTACTCTAATACTTTATTATCAAAAAAATTTAGAACTAATGTGCAATTATTAATTATAAGAGAGAAAAGGTGTGTGTGTGTGTATTAGAAATTGTACCAATAAAACAGTCTTTCCTATGTGAGTTAATTAACTAATAAAAAAATAAAATAGAACAAGTAAAACCCGTAAGTCAAGATGAAGAACCAAGCTATACTGTTGAGAAACTTACAAGGAAAATTGAGGGTCTGTTTGAAATCACTTACAGTTTTGATTTTCAGTTTCCAAAAAAAAAAAAAAAAAAACCAGTTTGGTTTTTAATTTCTACAAAAATAAATGGGTGTTTGATTACCCAGTTTTTATTTTGAATTTTTTTCTCTTGGGTGTTTGATTATCTAATTTTTATTTTGAGTTTTTTCTTTGGTAGTGGTGGTGTGGTGGTATTTTTAGATTTTTCTTTGGTTGTGGTGGCGTTGGCAATGGCGAGTGCGGGGGTGGTGGGGAGGGTGGGTGGCGGCGACGATGGGTGGGGCTACACTTCGATGGTGAGGGCGATGGGATGATGGTGGCGGTCTCAAGCAAAAATCAAAAACTATAAAATATGAGTTTTCAAAAACAGAAGGGAAAAAAAAGAGAGAACTGTGTGCCAAACACGTTTGAAAACTTAAATGTTGTCAAACGCTACCTAAGTAAGTGAAAAAAATCAACATACACTAATTCAAAAAGGGCGATAGAAACTACCGCCCTTCTCTGCCAGGCATTTGGTGAGGGTCGGGTCGAGATGGGTCGTGTTGGCATGGGCCAGGCATTTGGTGAGGAGGGTGCGTCGCTTGCTTCGACGGGTCAGGCTCCCGGAGGGGTGAGTGCCGGCCATGGCAGCTTTGAACAACAGTTAATTGCTCCACCCCGCCTGACTCCTACACCCCGCTGCCGCCGCGGCGAGCTTGCCTTACCCCCGAGCACTAGCAGTTCTAGGATCGGAGGGGGATGAAGAAGGTTATCTCCAAAAATGCTTGTTGCAGATGCCATAAATTCTGAATGGTGCCAATGCCATAATTTCTGAGAGACAGAAATGGGGTTGGGGGGTGGTGGAAGAGTAATTTTTTTTTTTAAAATGAAGTAATGGCATTAGAACAAAAATAAGGTTCCAATTTAGGGGCAATAAAGACTTTTCGCTAAAATCGTTATGGTTTTTTGTATTCCGTCTGGTCAATGGACATAGGTGTAATTTGTCCAAACTATTGTCCTCGACTGTAATTATACCCTAACCTCAGGGATATAAGTGTAATTTGCCCTTGTTTTTTTCTTAGTCTTTATCCAATTTAGTCATTAGTTATCTGTTTCATTTGGTTTCTTTTCTGTCTTTAGTTGGTTTATTTATAGTTTATCTGATAGTGTACCTTTATAGAACGGAAAAAAACAAAAAAGAACTATAATAGTTTATCTGTACGTAGGCAGTTGTGGTTATAATTTATTATAATTCCTATCGGATGGGATTGTCATCCATACGTTTTTTACTTGCCTATTTGTGTATGTTTCGTAACTCTCTTCGTTATCTTGGTAAATAATTCTACTCTGCACTCAAAAATAAAAATAAAAAACACACACACACACACACACTGATTCAAAAGGATAGTATGAGCTTTTTAAAATCTTAAATTAAATTTGACTTGTACTTCTTCATACTAGAATAAAGAAATTGTATAGATCACCTTATTTGTGAAAGAAGTTCTTACTACGAATAAGAGTTGATGAGTAACTTAATATATTAATAGTTCTTATACTTCATAATTTTTTATCTGTCAACATTGTTAATTACTCGTATCTCGACTGTAATGAGTTTTGAATATTTAGAAGTACATCAAATCGTTTTATTTTTTTTCGGCCAAACACTTTATTGCCTGTTTTATTCAAGTTTGACTAAAAAAAATCAATCTTAAACATTCTTAAGGAGTATTATGATTTTGTTGATGGTGTCCAAGAAAAAATAGAAATGTACAATCCATTAATTGAATCTATCTTGTACTGATTGAAGGATAATGTGGTATAGTTATTCCTTACAATCTGCCAAATGCAGCTTAAAGTCCTTTTTTTTTTTTCCCCGATCCCTTTTATCATGTTCCTTTCACGAAGTCGTTTCTAATAAAAGACACTGACTCGTATTAACTAGAATGATCTTTTTTGTTAAAAACCCACCCTGCATGGTGAGGGTCTTGGCTTAGACCTCTACGAGTAGACCTGGCAAAAAAAGGCCCGTACCCGCGGGTAGGCCCGTATCCGTAAAAAAAACCAGGGTACGGGTACAAGAAACACAGACCCGTTGGAATTGTACCCGTACCCAGACCGACCCGTAAATTGCGGTTCGGTCCGGTTCGGGTACGGATTACCCGGTCTACCCGCATTTGTTCACTATATAACAGTTAGGGTTTCACTTTTCTCTTCAGACTACTCATTTCTTTCTCGCCGCAGCGCCGCTCACCTCCCTCTCTAAACTCTTTCGCACAAACTTGTCTCTCTCTCTTTCTTCCCCCCAAAGTCAGATCCACCACAGCGGCCAGCGCACAACCCATCTCTTTCTCTTCCCCCCCATCAGATCCACCGACGAATCGACGATCACTCTGTACATCAAATCCGTCGCTCGTCGCACATCAAATCCGTCGCTCTGCGCCATGGTTGCTCCGTCGCTCGTCGCTCAATCCGTCCACTGCCTTCTTGAGACAGCTTCGCCGCAACTTTTCCGTCACCACCAAACCCTCACCGTCGCTACTCGCCGGCCAGACTCACCGCCGTCGCTGATGAAGGCTGATTTCTTGACAAATCTGTCTTGATCTACAAAGTGATCTGACCAACAGGTTTGATTTACTTGTAATTTTTTTGATAATGTTATGTATTTGTTTTTGAGGTGATTTTCTGTTTTTTAAGATATATATGTGATTACTGGTTGAGACTTGAGATCTGAGACTTGAGAATAGTGATTTGATACGAGTGTTGGGTTGTGTTGTGCGTTTTTTTACGGAGTTATGGAAATTAGAAGTGATTATTCTGTAATAAAAAAGAAGGAAAAAAATAATCTGAAGAAAATAAGCAAGTGAATTTGATTTAAAACAGTTTTTTTCATTTTTTTAAGAAATAATCAGTTTACCCGCGGGTATTACCCTACCCGGCTGGGTAGGGTACGGATTTTAAAAATGGCTACCCGTAAAAATCTGGATAATTCTTACCCGGTCCGTTATTACCCGTACCCGACCGGATATTACCCGTACCCGGCGGATTTACCCGTTTGTCAGGTCTATCTACGAGTTTATTAAGTACAGATTAAATAGCAAAAGAAGGAGGGTGTACTTTTTTTTTTGGTTTGGTTAAACATGAGAATGATAATATTGATATGCGAACCAAGTTACAAGAGCAGCAAAACTACTTTCCTGGTGCGCCACAGGAAGGAAAATTCGTCTTCTTAGTTATACGAGTAGTTATGCTACTTTCTAATAAGACCAAATAAAATATTACAATTATATCGAAATTAAAACAAATACAAGAAGGAGGTTGTATTATGCCACCCTAAAAAGAACAAAACTAAAGGTTCGTTTGGTTCACTTTTTACGCAATTATTATATATTATAACAATCATCATACTTGTAATGAACGTGTTTGATTCATTGAAGACTTCATGAAAGTGTGTTGGATGTATTGTTCACTTAATTGATGTTGTAATGCATTACAGATTACGAGAATTACTAAAGGAAGCCACGCACAACCTTGGATTTATGCGTCTGTATTGCAGTGCAATAACTTCTTTTTCCGGACAAAAGTGAGCACTACTTTTTATAAAGGCGTGAAATCTAAAAGAAAGATGATATAGAAAGGAAAAAGGGTAAATTACACTAAATACTCCTGAAATTTTACGTAATTATACTCCATTATCGCTATTTTTAAAAATTAAACTCTGACCCCCGAGGTTTGTACCCGCATTACACACAATTACACACATTTAACGGCAGGCCCAACTCCATGAAAAGATTCCCTGACACATTACTTTATACAATTTTCATACCCAAAATACCCCTCATTTGTCCTTTACTCACTTGTGTGGTTTTCCAAGATTTCAGTCAACTGCACAAACTTTAAGTGAATTAGGCGGTTTAATTTAGCCAATTTAGGGTTCAATTAGCTCATTTCAGGGTTCAATTAGTTCAATTTAGGGTTCAGTTAGATTAGGGCATTCAATTAGGGGTTCTATTAGGGATTCTATTAGTTTAATTTAGGGTTCAATTCGATTAGGGCATTCAATTTAGGGTTTAATTAGGTTCAATTACTTCAATTTAGGATTCAATTAGGAGATTCAATTAGGGGGTTCTATTAGTTCAATTTAGGGTTCGGTTGAATTGGGGCATTCAATTTAGGGTTCAATTAGGGGTTCAATTAGTTTAATTTAGGGTTCGATTGGATTAGGACATTCAATTTATGGTTCAATTAGTTCAATTTAGGGTTCGATTGGATTATGTCATTCAATTTAGGGTTTGATCAGGGTTCAATTACTTTAATTTATGGTTCAATTAAGGTTCAATTAGTTCAATTTAGGGGTCGGTTAAATTGGGGCATTCAATTTAGGGTTCAATTAGGGGGTTCAATAAGTTCAATTTAGGGTTCGGTTGGATTAGAGCATTCAATTTAGGGTTCAATTAGTTTAATTTAAGGTTCGATTCGATTAAAACATTCAATTTAGGGTTTAATTAAGGTTTTATTACTTCAATTTAGGGTTCGATTGAATTATGGCTTTCAATTTAGAGTTCAATTAGGAGGTTCAATAAGTTCAATTTAGGGTTCGGTTGAATTTGGACATTCAATTTAGAGTTCAATTAGTTTAATTTAGAGTTCGATTCAACTAGGGTGTTCAATTTAGGGTTTAATTACTTTAATTTAGAATTATGTGTCTAAGTGAATTGGGGCGTTAAATTAGGGTTCAATTAGGGCATTCAATTTGAATTAGGGTATTCCTTCCAATAATTCCCAAAAACAAGTTTTCCCTCCAAAAATTCTCAAAAACAAGTTTTCCCTCCAAAATTCCAAGAAAACAGGTTGATGGGCATTCATGTCTTTTTGCACTGCACCATTAACACTATAAGATAAAATGAGCTGAGTGTCATTTTTAAAGATAGCGGTAGTGCAGTGTAATTACGTAAAACCTCAAGGGTGTTTAGTGTAATTTACCCAAGGAAAAATAAGGGGCAACATATATGGTAATGCAATGTTAACTTCCACTGGTTGGTTCGTGATTGTGGGTAGATCGGTAGTCTTTAGGGTTTTTTTTTTTTTTTTTTCCGGGTGGGATCTTGGTGGTTCTGGAGAGCTAGACGGCCATGTCGTTTCGTTGGTTTGGTTGCTTCTCCATCAGTTCCGGCGCGGGAGATTGTATTTTGATCCTTAGACTTTCTAATTTTGTCTTAAATACGAGACCTTGATTCTTCTTAACCAATTGATGAAATAATTTGACTCTTGTTGGGACCTACACGTCGTGCTGTAGACGTTAATGGTCAAACGTAGAACACTCAAACATTTCTACCATTTTTCGATTCACATGCTATTTTATATTCTTGTCATAAGCAGGCATCCTCTGTCGTGACTCTTACATAGTTCACGTCATATGAAATGGAAAAATTAGAAGAAAAAAAAAAATTAATCGATGATGCCCTATTTTCAAGTAGAATTTTTATAAACTACTGATATAATGCTTCGTTAAAACTGCTTTAACAATAGAACTTTGGTACACTATATTAGTCTATGGTAATTGGTAACCAATGTAGAGTTCTCTACCTACTTTAGAAAATGGAAAACGTGGTTGCCAGCAGAGTCTTGACCTTGTCACAAGCAACAAAAATGTTGTCCCAAGTAGTATAGTGCAGTGATCATGGTCCCCTTTAATCAAAGTCTACGCATTATCATCCTATTAATGACTTGATCTAGTCAATATTTGCCTTTACTTTATTTCGACCTTTTCTTTCCGTCACAAATTTGTTAGACCATTTAGCGTTTATGATTCCAAAATCGTGTTAAATCTTGTAGACTTCGTGTGGTGATTGACCGAGTTAAATCACTTAGTTGGACACTATTTTGGACGTATCCTACTAAATTCATCTCTTCGAACGAATATAATGCAGACGAATCACGTATGACTCGCAATAGATCGCTTTCTTATGGCCCTACTAACACTAAAAAAGACTCAAATCAATGACTCGGAGTATGGTCTAACCAACATTAAACAAGACTAAAATCAAGGATTGAAAAAAATAAATCTTAGCATTTTTACCAGTTGAACTGTACTTCACAAATAAAAAAATCATAAAATAAAACCTCAAAATTTAACCGGTTGAACTGCACTTTACAATATTAGTACTATCAATCGAAACTGGACATTGCTTATTAGAAACAGTAGATAATGTTGGGTGGTTCACGGTCAACGGTCCTGACTATTCGAGACTGTTTAACACATAATAAATAAATAAATAAAAAATCTCTTGTCCCTCTTAATCTCTTTATCTAATTTCACCGACGCTCGCTCTCAAATCAAACGAATCTAAACGATTCGAAATTAGGCGATATTTATCTAAAAAAAAAAAAAAAAGAGAACATGAAAAACGAAAAGAGTGGGGCGTGGAGGAAGAGAGAGTCAAACCCCGTGGCTGTGAGCTTTCAGTAGGCAAGAAAGGAGCATCTTTAAATGGCTCCCACCCAAGAGCCCGCCAGCCAAGGACTACCGCAAACGTGAGCGATGATGAAGTTTCTTCCTTCCTGAGAGAGCTTCTGGAAGTAGATTTAAACACACTGTTCTTTTGATTATTAAAATATATATGGACTAAGCTTGCACCTACTCCCAAAACAGGCTTCTTCACACATTCATTGTGGGCTGACTGACAGTGAGTGACGGTGGCAGCCTCCAGTGGCAGGCAGCTCAGGCGACACGAATGACATCAATTGTCTTCAGTTAGGAATCAGTCAATTGTCTCAGAATTTGAGTGCCTTGCTTGCTGCTAGGCCGTGTTTGGCAAGCCTGTTCTTTGTTTTCATTATTGCTTTTTCAGAAACTTCTATTTCTTTATCAACTTCAGTAGAAAATTTTACTTTTTGGCACAACACTTTAATATCCTTCCTTTTACTAGTTTAGATTACTTAAAATCCTTACATTTTGACTTCGAAATGCGACAGAAAATGGTGTTCAAAGGTGCTTTCTTATTTCTCAAGTTTCAAATTTTTTGCTTTTTGAATATTTTTTAAATTTCCAATCAGAAAGAAATCTTCTCATCTTTTTGAAGATGAGAAAATGAAAATGATGAAGAGGCTAGCGAAGTACATTTGAAAGTAACTACTTTTGGACTTGTAAAAATAAAAACGCTTATATTGTTTAGTAGACCAAAAATGAGTAGTTCGTTTGGGCAGATGCTCATTAATGCTTAATATAAGTTTGGGCCAAATTTGGTTTTCCCGTTTTACATTATTCGTCGTTGAATCTCTTCTTTGTTTCATGAATGCCTCCTCAACCCAAAGCACAAGCCGCCGTCGTGAACCAACATCACCACAACCAAATGCCACCAACCATAACCCATCGTCACCAATTGTCAAAACCACTGTCACAAAGTTAAGTGGACACAGTCGTAACCATGTAGGACCAAATTAAACCATAATACCACCATCAGACATTCCAACGTCATTGTTACATCTTCGACCGACTGAAACAAAGATTCACTGTGGTGTCTCATATTGACTAGCACTGATGTTACCGTTATCTCATGCTTGCAAGCCTATTCATACGTCTTTACAAGCGTTCTTAGGGTGGTGACATGGCAACAAACGCCCACCATTAAGATAATTTCGAGACTAACTATATACAATCTATGAGTATTAGTTCTATGACATTATGGAAAGAGAATATTGCTAAATATCGAACATTTAGTCCTAAATGTTCGATATTAGTCCTAAAAGCTGTCTCCCACAATAATTAGACTTAACATGGACAAATTATCTAATTTTATAAGCTACTTCACCATTTGCCATGCCACATGGTCAAATTGTAATGCATTCGCCAATGGAACACTAAGGGTCGTATTAAATACCAATCAGACCTCCTTAGACTTTAGCCCCAGTAATCAGTTAAACTCTGGTCATAATGTTTTGGCTAATTGAACACTGATCAAGTTAATATTTACCAATTGGATCTTGCCCTTCACCACCATTGTAACTCTAAGCGGTTTAGAACGATTGTGCAAATAAAAGTTACTTTCTAATTAAGTTAACTTTGGAGCATAAGTTTGGAAACACATAACTTTCAAAGAACCATTTACCATGATTTCCTGTTAAATGGCATAACAAAACATTTTGTCAAGGATAAGTTTGTCGTTTCATCCAAAACAAAAAAACCCTCACCCTAATATCTTCCCCTGTCCCTCTCATTCTTCATTTTTCCCAATCACCCCAACTACTGCCACTATTGTTGTCACCTCCCCACCACGGCTCCGCTGCTTCTTATTCTCCCCCCCTCCCAAAACCCTAATCTCACCCCTCATATCTTTTTCTCTACCCCGACTTCCAGTACTCCCCCTTTCATCATTCCTCTCTTACCACATTCTGTTTTCTCTATGACCTCTTCTCACACACCTCTCTCTCCTCTTTCACTGCCACCATACTTGCAACTACCGCCACTGTCGCTGCCATAGCCTCACCGCTTCATTCTCATCCTCCTCTCATGAAACCCTACTATATCCCCCTATTCATCTCCCTACCCTCTCATTCCCCATTCCTCCCTCTCTCTCTCCAACACTCCCCCACTCAATTGCTACTTCTGCCAACACACCTGGCCCTCTACTACTCCCTTCTCCTCTTACCCTCCCAACTATAAAGTGACCTTAATGGAAATATCTTGTAAGAGCACTAGAATCTACTAGCAACAATCTTCTCCCAGTTCAATATCAAAACCCTTACAATACTTGGTGATATCCCCACACTAAGCATAAGCCTTAAATCCATAAAGATCATCCAAGACTTGACAAACCCAAGCCTTGATCATAATTCTTTTACAAAGATCAATAGACAGAAACCCTTTTGAAAGGAAATGAGTACATATGAAGTTCTAGTACAACAGATAGATGAGAGAATTGATGACTTGAAGAATGCTCACTCTCAATCAAAGAATTGCTCACAAAGATACTCTCTTTAATGATGTAAAATCATGAAGATGAAGAGAGAAAATTTTAATCTATGAGTCTTGATGTTTCTCTAATGAATAGAGGCTTAGAATGTGGTTTTCATAGTATATGATGAAGCCCCAAATCATTTTTATAGGATGGATATCAAATATAGCCATTATGGAAAGATTTGACATGATTTTGGGCAAAACTACCCATTTTTTTTTCTTCTCATCCAACGGTTCATCTTTTAACTGCATTGGGAATGTAGTCGACTGCATTGCCTTCTTGCCCGTTACTCGATTACCTCACAAAGACTCTTTTCTTACTTTGGGCATAACTTTCTCTAGAAAAATCGGATCGAGGCGCTATTTTTTGCGTTGAAAAGCTAACGATCAAAATATGTATTAGTTCCAAAAACATTCTTGAGAAAATTCGAGTGAGTTCCAAAATTCACTCATTTTCAAGAACCATACATGTGTGAATGATTATGAACTCACATGCAATGCACAAGGTGTCCCAAGATCATTTTATGTTATAGTCATCAATCCAATCATCAAACCAAGACTAGTTATATAATAGTTATGATCAATTGTAATTCATAGTAATTTAGCCTATGCATTCTTTGTTGCTATTTGACGTTGGACTTAATGAAGCTTCTATAACATGTCCACTATAGCTTTAAGTCCTTATAGAATTTTGTATCGTAGAAGAATAAAAAAGAATGTGGATTTTCAAAGGCAACGGGGAGCACAAGGGGGCACGTGCCCACCTGCTACCCGCACCTTTCTTTCAGACCTCCTTCATATGATTTTACGCTGCCTTGTTGCCTTTGGTCTTTGTTCAACATCTAAGCCATACCTCAAGAAATTTAAAGAAGAGAAAACACTTTTACCAATTCAATTGGTATCTTGCAGATCCGCTTCTCTAGTTGATCCATACCATTGTTCCCTATCTCAACACAATTGCCAAGGCGATAAACCTCCACATGGTGTCTTTCTACCTCCACCGCCAAGTCCCTCAGTGCAACACGTGAGTCGAAGTAAAGACAATCTCCCTCCTTCCCCCTTTAAAAATATGCCTCCGTGCTAGTTCATTTTCTTTTTACTTTTTCAACTTTAAATTAAAAATTTGGGAATAGTTCTCTGGCTAACAACTTACATCTTGTTTTCTCTTGGATTTAACTGAACGCCTTTGCTATTTCGCAATAAAACCCTAAAATTTAAGACATTAATCGACCCCTTATGTTTCTAATGATAATAAGTTTTTTTTGGTTCTTGGCGGAGACTTGATGAACTGAAGAATGCTAACTCAATCAAAGAACTGCTCCAATGATGACATATATGATGCTTATGCTCTTTTATCTAATGGATCTATGAAATTAACCAAGAAAAATTGTGCTTTGACAAAACACAAGCATGCAATTTCAAAAGAGCTAGTTGCTCAAAAAAGTGAAAATCATAATGTCCAAAACGAATGCCTATCTAGTCATTCTTTATGTAGAACATATGGAAATAGTTTGATTCGCTTTATTAGAAATATTCCTCAAATGAGACCGCAAAACATGTTTTGAACATAGAAAAACAAAAGTAGATATTTAAAAAAGTATCTTGCCAAATTTGTAAAAGATGAAGACAATTTGAATACTTTCATTGGCAACCAAAATATTGGTTTACACGAATGTGGATTAAGCATTAAATCTTTGAGCTTGCCTAGAAAGGAATTACAAAACCAAGCTCAAAAGGATAATCCTCCAAGGCAAAAAAAAAAAAAACTAACTATTGCTCTTTCTTTACACATTGTGGTTGATGCATAAAACTAATTATTTTCCTTATAGAATTGTGTATCGTAGAAGAATAAAAAATAATGTGGGTTTCAGAGGCAGCAGGGAGCACAAGGGGGCACATGCCCACGTGCTACCCGCACCTTTCTTTCAGACCTCCTTCATACGATTTTACTTTGCATTGTTGCCTTTGGTCTTGGTTCAACATCAAAGCCCTACCTCAAGAAATTTAAAGAGGAGATAACACTTTTACCAATTCAATTGGTATCCTGCAGATCCGCTCCTCTAGTTGATCCATACCATTGTGCCCTCTCTCAACACAATTGCCAAGGCGATAAACCTCCACGTGGTGTCTGTCTACCTCCACCGCCCAGTCCCTCAGTTCAACACGTGAGTCGAACTAAAGACAATCTGCCTCCTCCCCCCTTTAAAAATATGCCTCTGTCCTAGTTCATATTCTTTTTACTTTTTCAACTTTGAATTAAAAATTTGGGAATAGTTCCATGGCAAACAACTTACCTCTTGTTGTCTCTTGGATTTAACTGAATGCCTTTGCTATTTCGCCATAAAACTCTAAAATTTAAGACATTAATCGACCCCTTATGTTTCAATTGATAATTAGTTTTTGTTGGTTTTTGGCGGAGACTTGATGAAGTGAAGAATTCTGACTCAATCAAAGAACTGCTCCAATGATGACATATATGATGCTTATGCTTTTTTATATGAAGCATCTATGAAATTAGCCAAGAAAAAAAATGTGCTTTGACAAAACACAAGCATGCAATTTCAAAAGAGCTAGTCGATCAAAAAAGTGAAAATCATAATGTCCAAAATGAATGCCAATCTAGTCATTCTTTATGTAGAACATATGGAAGATAGTTTGATTTGCTTTATTATAAATATTCTTCAAATGAGACCTCAAAACATGTTTTGAACATAGAAAAACAAAAGTAGATATTTAAAAAAGTATCTTGCCAAATTTGTAAAAGATGAAGACAATTTGAATACTTTCATTGGCAACCAAAATATTGGTTTACACGAATGTGGATTAAGCATTAAATCTTTGAGCTTGCCTAGAAAGGATTTACAAAACCAAGCTCAAAAGGATAATCCTCCAAGACAAAAAAAAAAAAAAAAACTAACTATTTCTCTTTCTTTACACATTGTGGTTGGTGCAGAAAACAAAATGCATAAAACTAATTATTGTCCTTATAGAATTGTGTATCGTAGAAGAATAAAAAATAATGTGGGTTTTCAGAGGCAACGAGGAGCATAAGGGGGTACGTGCCCACCTGCTATCCGAACCATTCTTTCCGACCTCCTTCATACAATTTTACTCTGCCTTGTTTCCTTTGGTCTTGGTTCAACATCAAAGCCCTACCTCAAGAAATTTAAAGAGGAGAAAACACTTTTACCAATTCAATTGGTATCCTGCAGATCCGTTCCTCTAGTTGATCCATACCATTGTGCCCTCTCTCAACACAATTGCCAAGGCGATAAACCTCCACGTGGTGTCTGTCTACCTCCACCGCCCAGTCCCTCAGTTCAACACGTGAGTCGAACTAAAGACAATCTGCCTCCTCCCCCCTTTAAAAATATGCCTCTGTCCTAGTTCATATTCTTTTTACTTTTTCAACTTTGAATTAAAAATTTGGGAATAGTTCCATGGCAAACAACTTACCTCTTGTTGTCTCTTGGATTTAACTGAATGCCTTTGCTATTTCGCCATAAAACTCTAAAATTTAAGACATTAATCGACCCCTTATGTTTCAATTGATAATTAGTTTTTGTTGGTTCTTGGCGGAGACTTGATGAAGTGAAGAATTCTGACTCAATCAAAGAACTGCTCCAATGATGACATATATGATGCTTATGCTTTTTTATATGAAGCATCTATGAAATTAGCCAAGAAAAAAAATGTGCTTTGACAAAACACAAGCATGCAATTTCAAAAGAGCTAGTCGATCAAAAAAGTGAAAATCATAATGTCCAAAATGAATGCCAATCTAGTCATTCTTTATGTAGAACATATGGAAGATAGTTTGATTTGCTTTATTATAAATATTCTTCAAATGAGACCTCAAAACATGTTTTGAACATAGAAAAACAAAAGTAGATATTTAAAAAAGTATCTTGCCAAATTTGTAAAAGATGAAGACAATTTGAATACTTTCATTGGCAACCAAAATATTGGTTTACACGAATGTGGATTAAGCATTAAATCTTTGAGCTTGCCTAGAAAGGATTTACAAAACCAAGCTCAAAAGGATAATCCTCCAAGACAAAAAAAAAAAAAAACTAACTATTTCTCTTTCTTTACACATTGTGGTTGGTGCAGAAAAGAAAATGCATAAAACTAATTATTGTCCTTATAGAATTGTGTAACGTAGAAGAATAAAAAACAATGTGGGTTTTCAGAGGCAACGAGGAGCATTAGGGGGCACGTGCCCACCTGCTATCCGAACCATTCTTTCCGACCTCCTTCATACAATTTTACTCTGCCTTGTTTCCTTTGGTCTTGGTTCAACATCAAAGCCTTACCTCAAGAAATTTAAAGAGGAGAAAACACTTTTTTTATAATTCAATTGGTATCCTGCAGATCCGTTCCTCTAGTTGATCCATACCATTGTGCCCTCTCTCAACACAATTACCAAGGCGATAAACCTCCACGTGGTGTCTGTCTACCTCCACCGCCCAGTCCCTCAGTTCAACACGTGAGTCGAACTAAAGACAATCTGCCTCCTCCCCCCTTTAAAAATATGCCTCTGTCCTAGTTCCTATTCTTTTTACTTTTTCAACTTTGAATTAAAAATTTGGGAATAGTTCCATCGCAAACAACTTACCTCTTGTTGTCTCTTGGATTTAACTGAACGCCTTTGCTATTTCACCATAAAACTCTAAAATTTAAGACATTAATCGACCCCTTATGTTTCAATTGATAATTAGTTTTTGTTGGTTTTTGGCGGAGACTTGATGAAATGAAGAATTCTGACTCAATCAAAGAACTGCTCCAATGATGACATAGATGATGCTTATGCTTTTTTATATGAAACATCTATGAAATTAGCCAAGAAAAAAAATGTGCTTTGACAAAACACAAGCATGCAATTTCAAAAGAGCTAGTCGATCAAAAAAGTGAAAATCATAATGTCCAAAATGAATGCCAATCTAGTCATTCTTTATGTAGAACATATGGAAGATAGTTTGATTTGCTTTATTATAAATATTCTTCAAATGAGACCTCAAAACATGTTTTGAACATAGAAAAACAAAAGTAGATATTTAAAAAAGTATCTTGCCAAATTTGTAAAAGATGAAGACAATTTGAATACTTTCATTGGCAACCAAAATATTGGTTTACACGAATGTGGATTAAGCATTAAATCTTTGAGCTTGCCTAGAAAGGATTTACAAAACCAAGCTCAAAAGGATAATCCTCCAAGAGAAAAAAAAAAAAACAACTAACTATTTCTCTTTCTTTACACATTGTGGTTGGTGCAGAAAACAAAATGCATAAAACTAATTATTGTCCTTATAGAATTGTGTATCGTAGAAGAATAAAAAATAATGTGGGTTTTCAGAGGCAACGAGGAGCATAAGGGGGTACGTGCCCACCTGCTATCCGAACCATTCTTTCCGACCTCCTTCATACAATTTTACTCTGCCTTGTTTCCTTTGGTCTTGGTTCAACATCAAAGCCCTACCTCAAGAAATTTAAAGAGGAGAAAACACTTTTACCAATTCAATTGGTATCCTGCAGATCCGTTCCTCTAGTTGATCCATACCATTGTGCCCTCTCTCAACACAATTGCCAAGGCGATAAACCTCCACGTGGTGTCTGTCTACCTCCACCGCCCAGTCCCTCAGTTCAACACGTGAGTCGAACTAAAGACAATCTGCCTCCTCCCCCCTTTAAAAATATGCCTCTGTCCTAGTTCATATTCTTTTTACTTTTTCAACTTTGAATTAAAAATTTGGGAATAGTTCCATGGCAAACAACTTACCTCTTGTTGTCTCTTGGATTTAACTGAACGCCTTTGCTATTTCGCCATAAAACTCTAAAATTTAAGACATTAATCGACCCCTTATGTTTCAATTGATAATTAGTTTTTGTTGGTTTTTGGCGGAGACTTGATGAAGTGAAGAATTCTGACTCAATCAAAGAACTGCTCCAATGATGACATATATGATGCTTATGCTTTTTTATATGAAACATCTATGAAATTAGGCAAGAAAAAAAATGTGCTTTGACAAAACACAAGCATGCAATTTTAAAAGAGCTAGTCGATCAAAAAAGTGAAAATCATAATGTCCAAAATGAATGCCAATCTAGTCATTCTTTATGTAGAACATATGGAAGATAGTTTGATTTGCTTTATTATAAATATTCTTCAAATGAGACCTCAAAACATGTTTTGAACATAGAAAAACAAAAGTAGATATTTAAAAAAGTATCTTGCCAAATTTGTAAAAGATGAAGACAATTTGAATACTTTCATTGGCAACCAAAATATTGGTTTACACGAATGTGGATTAAGCATTAAATCTTTGAGCTTGCCTAGAAAGGATTTACAAAACCAAGCTCAAAAGGATAATCCTCCAAGACAAAAAAAAAAAAACTAACTATTTCTCTTTCTTTACACATTGTGGTTGGTGCAGAAAACAAAATGCATAAAACTAATTATTGTCCTTATAGAATTGTGTATCGTAGAAGAATAAAAAACAATGTGGGTTTTCAGAGGCAACGAGGAGCATAAGGGGGTACGTGCCCACCTGCTATCCGAACCATTCTTTCCGACCTCCTGCATACAATTTTACTCTGCCTTGTTTCCTTTGGTCTTGGTTCAACATCAAAGCCCTACCTCAAGAAATTTAAAGAGGAGAAAACACTTTTACCAATTCAATTGGTATCCTGCAGATCCGTTCCTCTAGTTGATCCATACCATTGTGCCCTCTCTCAACACAATTGCCAAGGCGATAAACCTCCACGTGGTGTCTGTCTACCTCCACCGCCCAGTCCCTCAGTTCAACACGTGAGTCGAACTAAAGACAATCTGCCTCCTCCCCCCTTTAAAAATATGCCTATGTCCTAGTTCATATTCTTTTTACTTTTTCAACTTTGAATTAAAAATTTGGGAATAGTTCCACGGCTAACAACTTACCTCTTGTTGTCTCTTGGATTTAACTGAACGCCTTTGCTATTTCACCATAAAACTCTAAAATTTAAGACATTAATCGACCCCTTATGTTTCAATTGATAATTAGTTTTTGTTGGTTCTTGGCGGAGAGTTGATGAAGTGAAGAATTCTGACTCAATCAAAGAACTGCTCCAATGATGACATATATTATGCTTATGCTCTTTTATATGAAGCATCTATGAAATTAGCCAAGAAAAAATGTGCTTTGACAAAACACAAGCATGCAATTTTAAAAGAGATAGTTGCTCAAAAAAAGTGAAAATCATAATGTCCAAAATGAATGCCTATCTAGTCATTCTTTATGTAGAACATATGGATGATAGTTTGATTCGCTTTATTAGAAATATTCTTCAAATGAGTCCTCAAAACATGTTTTCAACATAGAAAAACAAAATTAGATATTTAAAAAAGTATCTTGCCAAATTTGTTAAAGATGAAGACAATTTGATTACTTTAATTGGCAACCAAAATATGGGTTTAGACGAATGTGGATTAAGCATTAAATCTTTGAGCTTGCCTAGAAAGGATTTACAAAACCAAGCTCAAAAGGATAATCCTCCAAGGCAAAAAAAAATCTATGTATTGCTCTTTCTTTACACATTGTGGTTGGGGCAAAAAACAAAATGCATAAAACTAATTATTGTCCTTATAGAATTGTGTATCGTAGAAGAATAAAAAAGAATGTGGGTTTTCAGAGGCAACGGGGGCCACATGGGGGCACGTGCCCACCTGCTACCCGAACCTTTCTTTCAGACCTCCTTCATACAATTTTACTCTGCCTTGTTGCCTTTGGTCTTGCTTCAACATCAAAGCCCTACTTCAAGAAATGTCAAGAGGAGAAAACACTTTTACCAATTCAATTGGTATCCTGTAGATCCGCTCCTCTGGTTGATCCATTCCATTGTGCCCTCTCTCAACACAATTGCCAAGGCGATAAACGTCCACGTGGTGTCTGTCTACCTCCACCGCCCCGTTCCTCAGTGCAACACTTGAGTCGATGTAAAGCCAATCTCTCTCCTCCCCCCTTTAAAAATATTCCTTCGTGCTAGTTCATTTTCTTATTACTTTTTCAACTTTGAATTAAAAATTTGGGAATAGTTCCATGGCTAACAAATTACCTCTTGTTGTCTCTTGGATTTAATTGAACGCAATTGCTATTTCGCGATAAAACCCTAAAATTTAAGACATTAATCGACCCCTTATGTTTCTATTGATAATTAGTTTTTGTTGGTTCTTGGCGGAGACTTGATGAACTGAAGAATGCTGACTCAATCCAAGAACTGCTCCAATGATGACATCTATGATGCTTATGCTTTTTTATATGAATGATCTGTGAAATTAGCCAAGAAAAATTGTGCTTTGACAAAACACAAGCATGCAATTTCAAAAGAGCTAGTTGATCAAAAAAGTGAAAATCATAATGTCAAAAATGAATGCCTATCTAGTCATTCTTTATGTAGAACATATGGAAGATAGTTTGATTCGCTTTATTAGAAATATTCTTCAAATGATTCCTTAAAACATGTTTTGAACATAGAAAAACAAAAGTAGATATTTAAAAAAGTATCTTGCCAAATTTGTAAAAGATGAAGACAGTTTGAATACTTTCATTGGCAACCAAAATATTGGTTTACACGAAATAGGATTAGGCATTAAATCTTTGAGCTTGCCTAGAAAGGATTTACAAAATCAAGCTCAAAAGCATAATCCTCCAAGGCAAAAAAAAAAAAAATCTATGTATTGCTCTTTCTTTACACATTGTGGTTGGGGCAAAAAACAAAATGCATAAAACTAATTATTGTCCTTATAGAATTGTGTATCGTAGAAGAATAAAAAAGAATGTGGGTTTTCAGAGGCAGCGGGGAGCACAAGGGGGCACGTGCCCACCTGCTACCCGAACCTTTCTTTCAGACCTCCTTCATACAATTTTACTCTGCCCTGTTGCCTTTGGTCTTGCTTCAACATCAAAGCCCTACCTCAAGAAATTTAAAGAGGAGAAAACACTTTTACCAATTCAATTGGTATCCTGTAGATCCGCTCCTCTGGTTGATCCATACCATTGTGCCCCCTCTCAACACAATTGCCAAGGCGATAAACCTCCACGTGGTGTCTATCTACCTCCACCGCTCAGTTCCTCAGTGCAACACGTGAGTCGAAGTAAAGACAATCTCTCTCCTCCCCCCTTTAAAAATATTCCTTCGTGCTAGTTCATTTTCTTACTACTTTTTCAACTTTGAATTAAAAATTTGGGAATAGATCCATGGCTAACAAATTACCTCTTGTTGTCTCTTGGATTTAATTGAACGCAATTGCTATTTCGCAATAAAACCTTAAAATTTAAGACATTAATCGACCCCTTATGTTTCTATTGATAATTAGTTTTTGTTGGTTCTTGGCGGAGACTTGATGAACTGAAGAATGCTGACTCAATCAAAGAACTGCTCCAATGATGACATCTATGATGCTTATGCTCTTTTATATGAAGGATCTATGAAATTAGCCAAGAAAAATTGTGCTTTGACAAAACACAAGCATGCAATTTCAAAAGAGCTAGTTGCTCAAAAAAGTGAAAATCATAATGTCCAAAATGAATGCCTATCTAGTCATTCTTTATGTAGAACATATGGAAGATAGTTTGATTCGCTTTATTAGAAATATTCTTCAAATGATTCCTCAAAACATGTTTTGAACATAGAAAAACAAAAGTAGATATTTAAAAAACTATCTTGCCAAATTTGTAAAAGATGAAGAGAGTTTGAATACTTTCATTGGCAACCAAAATATTGGTTTACACGAAATAGGATTAGGCATTAAATATTTGAGCTTGCCTAGAAAGGATTTACAAAACCAAGCTCAAAAGGATAATCCTCCAAGGCAAAAAAAAAAACTAACTATTTCTTTTTCTTTACACATTGTGGTTGGTGCAAAAAACAATATGCATAAAACTAATTATTGTCCTTATAGAATTGTGTATCGTAGAAGAATAAAAAAGAATGTGGGTTTACTGAGGCAACGGGGAGGACAAGGGGGCACGTGCCCACCTGCTACCCGAACCTTTCTTCCAGACCTCCTTGATACGATTTTACTCTGCCTTGTTGCCTTTGGTCTTGGTTCAACATCAAAGCCCTACCTCAAGAAATTTAAAGAGGAGAAAACACTTTTACCAATTCAATTGGTATCCTGCAGATCCGCTCCTCTGGTTGATCCATTCCATTATGCCCCCTCTCAACACAATTGCCAAGGCGATAAACCTCGACGTGGTGTCTGTCTACCTCTACCGCCCAGTTCCTCAGTGCAACACGTGAGTCGAAGTAAAGACAATCTCTCTCCTCCCCCCTTTAAAAGTATGCCTCCGTGCTAGTTCATTTTCTTATTACTTTTTAAACTTTGAATTAAAAATTTGGGAATAGTTCCATGGCTAACAACTTACCTCTTGTTGTCTCTTGGATTTAACTGAACGCAATTGCTTCTTCGCGATAAAACCCTAAAATTTAAGACATTAATCGACCCCTTATGTTTCTATTGATAATTAGTTTTTGTTCGTTCTTGGCGATGACTTGATGAACTGAAGAATGCTTACTCATTCAAAGAAATGCTCCAATGATGACATCTATGATGCTTATGCTCTTTTATATGAAGGATCTATGAAATTAGCCAAGAAAAATTGTGCTTTGACAAAACACAAGCATGCAATTTCAAAAGAGCTAGTCGACCAAAAAAGTGAAAATCATAATGTCCAAAATGAATGCCTATCTAGTCATTCTTTATGTAGAACATATGGAAGATAGTTTGATTCGCTTTATTAGAAATATTCTTCAAATGAGACCTCAAAACATGTTTTGAACATAGAAAAACAAAAGTAGATATTTAAAAAAGTATCTTGCCAAATTTGTAAACGATGAAGACAATTTGAATACTTTCATTGGCAACCAAAATATTGGTTTACACGAAATAGGATTAAGCATTAAATCTTTGAGCATGCCTAGAAAGGATTTACAAAACCAAGCTCAAAAGGATAATCCTCCAAGGCAAAAAAAAAAATCTAAGTATTGCTCTTTCTTTACACATTGTGGTTGGTGCAAAAAACAAAATGCATAAAACTAATTATTGTCCTTATAGAATTGTGTATCGTAGAAGAATAAAAAAGAATGTGGGTTTTCAGAGGCAGCGGGGAGCACAAGGGGGCACGTGCCCACCTGCTACCCGCACCTTTCTTTCAGACCTCCTTCATACGATTTTACTCTGCCTTGTTGCCTTTGGTCTTGGTTCAACATCAAAGCCCTAACTCAAGAAATTTAAAGTGGAGAAAACACTTTTACCAATTCAATTGGTATCCTGTAGATCCGATCCTCTGGCTGATCCATACCATTGTGCCCTATGTCAACACAATTGCCATGGCGAACAACCTCCACATGGTGTCTATCTACCTCCACCGCTCAGTTCCTCAGTTCAACACGTGAGTCGAACTAAAGGCAATCTCTTTCCTCCCCCCTTTAAAAATATGCCTCCGTGTTAGTTCATTTTCTTTTTACATTTTCAACTTTGAATTAAAAATTTGGGAATAGTTCCATGGCTAACAACTTACCTCTTGTTGTCTCTTGGATTTAACTGAACGCCTTTGCTATTTCGCGATAAAACCCTAAAATTTAAGACATTAATCGACCCCTTATGTTTCTAATGATAATTAGTTTTTGTTGGTTCTTGGTAGAGACTTGATGAACTGAAGAATGCTGACTCAATCAAAGAACTGCTCCAATGATGACATCTATGATGCTTATGCTCTTTTAGATGAAGGATCTATTAAATTCGCCAATAAAAATTGTGCTTTGACAAAACACAAGCATGCAATTTGAAAAGAGCTAGTTGCTAAAAAAAAGTGAAAATCATAATGTCCAAAACGAATGCCTATCTAGTCATTCTTTATGTAGAACATATGGAAGATAGTTTGATTCACTTTATTAGAAATATTCTTCAAATGAGACCTCAAAACATGTTTTGAACATAAAAAAACAAAATTAGATATTTAAAAAAGTATCTTGCCAAATTTGTTAAAGATGAAGACATTTTGAATACTTTCATTAGCAACCAAAATATTGGTTTACACGAATGTGGATTAAGCATTAAATCTTTGAGCTTGCCTAGAAAGGATTTACAAAACCAAGCTCAAAAGGATAATCCTGCAAGGCCAAAAAAATAAAAAATCTATGTATTGCTCTTTCTTTACACATTGTGGTTGGGGAAAAAAACAAAATGCATAAAACTAATTATTGTCCTTATAGAATTGTGTATCGTAGAAGAATAAAAATGAATGTGGGTTTTCAGAGGCAGCGGGGAGCACATGCGGGCACGTGCCCACTTGCTACCCGCACCTTTCTTTCAGACCTCCTTCATATGATTTTACTCAGCATTGTTGCCTTTGGTCTTGGTTCAACATCATAGCCCTACCTCAAGAAATTTAAGAGGAGAAAACACTTTTACCAATTCAATTGTTATCCTGCCGATCCGCTCCTTTGGTTGATTCATATCATTGTGCCCTCTCTCAACACAATTGCCAAGGCGATAAACCTCCGCGTGGTGTCTGTCTACCTCCACCGCCCGGTTCCTCAATGCAACACGTGTGTCGAAGTAAAGACAATCTCTCTCCTCCCCCCTTTAAAAATATGCCTCCGTGCTAGTTCATTTTCTTTTTACTTTTTCAACTTTGAATTGAAAATTTGGGAATAGTTTCATGGCTAACAACTTACCTCTTGTTATCTCTTGGATTTAACTGAACACCTTTGCTATTTAGCGACAAAACCCTAAAATTTAAGACATTAGTCGACCCCTTATGTTTTTATTGGTAATTGGTTTTTGTTGGTTCTTGGCACATGGTTGGTGTATCTAATTTTCCAAAAATTATTAGGATCATACTTGCGCTTGACTTTTTTAGCATTTAGGCAGCATATTTGCTATCAAGGATCAAAAAGTATCACTAAAAGGCTTTAAAGAGCGACAGTAATAACCTTTTAGTGGCAAAAGTGAACTACAAGCGCAAATGGACTATGTGCTCCACCACTGTTAACTTCAAACGGTTTAGGACGATTATGCAAATAAAAAGTTATTGTTTTTAACTAGGACCGTCTGTGCATAAAACCCTATATTTTGGAGGCGGGTGCCCATTTCACCTTACTATTGAAATTTTGGCACAATAGACCTTAAAGTTTCTATTTTGTGCACAATTTATCGATTAGCCGACTGAAGTCTAATTTTGGATGCCCGTCAATCTACGAAGGCTAAAATCATTACTTCCACCTTCTCTTTCCAACTTGACAACCACATCAGCTTCCCTACATATCAAAGTTATTCTTTTCTCTCTTCCATCTTCCTCCTCACCCACCCCAACCACGAGCACCGCCATCGTAGACATCACACGACTATATCTACCAACAGTTCTACCATCATCACCATCATATGAACCACACTCGAAATCCCGCCGCACACTTTACCATATTTTCTCCCATATAAGAAACAAGTATATGTTGCACCCATTACCATAACCACCTCCACGAGTAGACTCATCACCTCCTTCGACTGACCCATCTCACGGCCACACAACCATCCACTGCCTCAGTGAGATCTGTCACCCATGAACCAATTAGATGGGTCAGTCTGATTTGGCACCACTAAGGGATTTATGCCATTGTCATTCACATCATTACCTCCATGCCCTCCCTAGCCCCATGTATGGTGGTGATTTAGATAGGCAGTAGTGGTGTTTTTCTCTACTTACTTGTTATTGTGGTTGCATTCAATACACTTTTTCAGTACGATTTGGCACATGGAACAATGTATACAACCCACCATATACTGCGATAGTACCGACTGGGTTATGGCGGTGGCAAACTCGGGTACGGTGGCATTGGTGGTGGCAGCAAAAGAGGTTATGATGGTGATGACAGAAATGAGTATGGCTAGTAAGAGATGTAAGTGGGTTAGATAGTTAGGGGGTTGGCGGTGGGCGGCATAATGCTAGATTTTATGTTGGGGTAAGCAATGGTTTGATTGTGGTGTTGGTGGTGACCGAAAAAGTGGGTAAAGTGGTTTTGGTGTTAGAGAGATAAAAGTGGGTTTGATGGTTAGGGTGTTAGTGGTGGCAGCAGAAGTGGGTACGATGGGTTTTTTGTTGGTGTATGCATAGACTTGGCAATTTTATGCCCGTACCCGTTCGAAAACCCTAGGTACTGGGGCATACATGTGCTACATATTAAAAATAGACCTGTATCTGAACCTAACCGTAATTTTTGGGTCAGGTGACGGGTTACCCAGTTCACCCATTTTTTAAAGTATGTATAAGCAACCATTTGTGCCCTAACCCTTCACTTTCATTATTCTTCGTTACTTCTCAGACCCTTCTTCTCACTTCTCACACATTTGTGTATGTCTTCCCCCTCATTCTTACGGATCTATCGCACCTCTACTCGTCGTCAATCTGTCACCATAGCCACCGATCGTGTAAGTGATCGACCGTCACCCCTTTCGTCTCTTTATCGCCGATCGTTACTCTGTTTTCCATCGCCACCAGATCTACTGTTGATCCTCGCCACCAGATCTACTGATCTTGAATTTTTTTTGGTTTTATTTTGTTTATTCAAGAAGCCTGGTCTTGATTTTATGGTTTTTGTGTTGATCGTGGACCAGATCTACTGATCTTGATTTTTTTGGTTTTATTTGTTTATTGAAGAAGCCCGATCTTGATTATATGGTTATTGTGTTATTGTAATAGATCTTTGGAGAGTGATTATTGCAATTGGGAATGTTCAGGTTCTATTTGTGTAATAAAAGAAGGAAGAAAGGAGAAAAATCATCCAAGGAATATTTGTTAAAAAAAATTGTAAAACCTATTGTTTTACCCGCGGGTAATACCTTACCCACATGGGTAGCGTATGGATCTTAGAAAAGTATACCCAGAAAAAATCGGGTAAAATATACCAGACCCATTTTTACCCAGATCTGATCGGATTTTAACCGTACCCGGCGGGTATACCCGTTTGCCAAGTCTATGTATGCAATAGGTTTAATGGTGGTGTTGATCTAATGAAGATAGCAACAATGTCGCTTTTGGTGGTTCGGTGGTTAGGCGTTGGTGGTTGTATGATTAGTGGAGGTGGCAACGATGGATTAGGGATGGTGATGACTTTGGCAGCCAAGTGGATTAGGGATGTTGATGTGGATTATGGTGATAATGTGGCTGCTAAGTTGGATGACGGTGAGGAAGTTACGATTCTAGCTTAGCAGATTGAATGGACGTTCAAAAATTTACATTTCAGCCTTTCAAGTGGTAACTTGAGCACAAATTTAGAAACTTTGAGGTGAGCTATGCCAAAATTGAAACAGTAAAGTGAAATGCACACATGTCTCCTAGTGTAGGGTTTTATGTGCAAATGGTCCTTTTAATTATGTTAACTTTGGGGCATAAGTTTGACAAAACATTGTTTTCATAGAAAAACAAATCACCATAATTCGCCTACAAATGACACAACTAAACATTTTGCAGATGGCAAGTTTGTCATTTCACCCAAAATAAATTAGAACCCTCACCCTAATCTTTTCTATCTCTTCCCCCATTCTTGTGTCCCTTTCCTCTCTTCCCTAATCCTTAACCCCATCCCCCAACTGTAGCTACCACTGTCACCACCGCTCCCACCATTTCCTCCTCATCCTTCCTCTGGAAACCCTAGTCTCCCCCTATTCCTTTTTATCTACCATTTTGACACTTATATCTCTTTCCTCTCCCCCTAAAAAAATCCTTTTTCTCTACCCCCTCTTGCCACACTTCTCTTTCTCCCTTTTTCTGCCCCACAACACCCACAATTGTTGCCACCGTTGTCGCCACGGTAGCACTTCTTCATCCTCATCCTTCCCTCCCAAAACCCTACTATTTTCTCCCATTCTATCTCTCTACCCATTCCTCCCACATTCCTCTCTCTCCCTCCTTCCCTCCCTCCCTCCACTTCCCCCACTGCCACCACACCTACTACTGCACAATTTTCCTCCTCCCCTCCTAACCGTAATCTCTAACTCTTCCATTATTCATCTCTCTTGCTTCCCTCCCCCAACACCACTACAGCACCAAGCACCACCATCAAGATCTCCAAACCCACTTCCCCCACCATTGTAAAAAAGACGGTGGGAAGAGTGGTGGGGGTGGTGTGGAAGACTTAAGTGTAGAAAGATTAATCACTTGTTTTTGTTCTTGAGTTTTTAAACGATGCTCAAAAGTTAGCATAACTAAAAAAAGTAAATAATTATTGCATAATCATCCCAAAACATTTGAAGTTCAAACACTCGTGAAATCAAGGTTCAACTGATGAATATTCAGTAGGTTGGGATTCAATTATCCAAAAAATTTATGACCACTGTTAAGTTATTATTACAAAGAAAACTCTGAAGTAAAATGGTTAAAGATCCTTATACACTTGCCTATACTACGCAAGCAAGATCTAAATAGGTTTCGTACATCTCAAAATTGAAATCATAAAAAATGTGGGCACCGGGACACAAAAGTTGACCTTAATGTTCCACATTGTAAGGGCAATTGGTTAAAAAACTACTACTGGCATGAACAAAAGTAAGGGCACCTAAAAAGCTCATACTTTTCCATATGTATGAATGGAAACTGATGTATACCAAACCTCTCATGACCAGGCTAGGATATCTATCACGTATGTGGATAGCCAAGGTATACCAAAAGGATAAGTGATGAAATAAAGTTGTGAAGAAGTTTAGAAAAAGATTGTTGTAGTCTCAAAGCTTAAGCATTCTTAAGCATGATTGAAGATGTAGTTTGATGCATTTTTTTACAACCAGTGAGAAGATAAGGATTTTGGGTGTTGGCTCGAATTCGCACAATTCAGCCACAAAGTCTAAAGTGTTTTACTAATGTCGGTGAATGATAGGTAGATGCAACTTCACTTGCATGAATGTGTGGCTATTAGTTTCACCTATAGGACCAAATGAACAACTGTGAAAGCAAACTCTACTTCTATTTTCATTAGTTTCTAGGTCAGATTGATCGTGCATAACTATTGAAACAACGGCTGTACATGTGTTGATGTTCATTTTTCCACCTACCACCTTCCTATTTAAAGAAGCAAAGACAAAAGGATTCTGCACACCAAGCTTTAACCATTGGGAGCTAAAGGCAGAGATACACTTTGAGTTAGCTAGACATAGCTAGAGAATGTGTCATTCAGGTTTTATAAAATGGGGGCATAGATAGAAAAGATTTCACTCTCATATCTAAGGAAATCTCGTAATAGCGAAAGACATGATTTGGTGTAATGGACGGGTGAGATCTAACAAGATGAAGGGACTTTCGAGACAATAAAGGACAAATGATTTATTATCATCTCATTTTAGCCGTTGGTTACATCATGCCATATTCATTGCTATTACATTCAAGTTTTGTTTTTGTCTCCTCTCCCATGAATTATAGCCTTGTTTATGTAGGTTTGACATAGCTTATATTTTTCATCTTTTGTTTCGTTTTGTAAGTTGAAAAAAAATTGAAATTTGGTAGACATTTTTTCCCCTCAAATTTTTAATTAGTTATCAATTTGGGCTTGTTTTTTAAACTTCATTTTGGAATTTTAGTTTTTTTTTGTGAGATCCAAATTTCAAGTTTCATAAGAAACAATTTGCAACTCACCTTTTTCCCATATTCACTTCTTGTTTCATCACTCCCACCAGTTTCCCCCAGTCCCCAACAACCACCACACAACCACTTTCTATTGTGACCAGTTGCCACCTAACTGCCGTCGACAACCAACATGACCATAAACAACTGTTGCCACCCCACCACCGCCGACAACCCGACCTCAACCCACTGCTACCTTCCCCCTTCCCCCCGCCACTGTCGCATAGCCCACAATTTTCCCCATCGTCACAGATCTACCCCACCCACTACCACTACCCATTACAATTGTTTCTATCACAACCAAGTTAACTCCGCCATTTCAACAACCACGACAAAGGGTACCACCACCCAACTCATAATCTCCACCTTATGGCTACCTCGATGACATTGTGATAGATCAAAAACCTACTTATATATATATATATATATATATATCTTTTTCCTCATGCATTCAACTTAAGGTTGTGATGGTGGCTGATTGGTCTCAGTGTTTAAACAGTTTGGTGGTGGCGGAACTCTTAGTGGTGGTTATGATCCAATGGTGATGAGTGATGGTGGTAATGAAAGATCGTGCTGAAGTTGATGGTGGCTTTCGATTAGGTGATTGTTTGATCAGATGTTAAGGGTTTCTAGTGGTGGTGATGGTGTTGGTGGGAGCTGATTCTTCCAAAGTAGCCGGAAGGGATTCTGTTGGAGAAGAATAGGCAAATTCAAGGTTAAAGGAAATATGAAGAAAAAATAATTCTAAATAAGAGAACTCAATTTGGCTAACCAAATACATATCTATTTTTGTAAGGAAAGAAAACCAAAACCGGACTTAATTTTTATCTTTTTGAAAACTGAAAACCAAAAACCACAAGGGTTTCAAACGCACTCTTACTATTCACCCTTCTATATGTGCTAGCACACACACCCTTTTCTTGTCAGCTAAAGAAGCTATCTGGTAATATTTAGGAACAAAATGATGGATTAATTGAAAAAAATTGCATTCGTTCAGCATCTACTTGAGAATCGTTACAATAAACACCAAAAAAATAAAAAATTGATGTGAAGCAAGATCATTTAAGACCTTTTCCAATGATAAATGAAAACACTAGAGTGAGAATAGATGCCAAATAAAAAGGTAAATCTATACCAAAGAATCATAATGAAGTAGCTGAGATCCAGCTTCTAATCCTCTGTGGTCATGCTACTATATAGCAAATCGTGCATTAGACACAGTGATTGGCATAAATGAGGTGAAATGGATGACTACAAAGTTGACCATTTTGTTGTGAACTTAAAGCACGTTTGGCTCATCATATAGAGGTCATTGTAGGCGTAATCAATGTTATCATTGAGAAAACAAAGCTTTTGGTTGACAATTTAACCCGCAATGGCCATTAGAACGTAATCACAAACATACCAAGGAGGGCATTTTCATTCCATCACCCAGAGATATTTCTATTCATGATACCAAGCTCCATAATGAAAAATACCATTGCAATCTCATATTTACCCCTACTTTTAGATACTTATCTAAACATATATAGTACAATAAAATCTTTCAGGGGTATTACCAAATTATTTTCTTTTATCTTCTCTCAAAATATCATTAGTATTAGACCATAAATAACATTCTTAGCACGTGAACGCGCGCTCACACACACAAAATCATACGATGTCATTTTAATTTTAAATTTCTCTACAATTAAAAGCCTTTAACATTTTGAGGTTTTTGAATTGCGTAGAGAATTAAAGCACTCGTGTCAAATAGATAAGACTAAATTTAATGGCCGTTGCAATGAGATGATCATAATAGTATAGCAAACAAAAATAAAACATCTTATGAGGAACATCATATATAGTCATTCTCATAATTTTTTTGTATTCCAACATTCATTCTTTAAACAAACAATCAAGCACAATTATGATTACAATATGGATGAGTTCTTCAGCAGTGAACCAAACATGCTCATTACATAGACAATTAAGATTGTTGCAGTTACAATTACGATGACGTAATGCTTCAAACTATTTACTGAACCGGCCGTTAAAGTTATGAATTTATCTCCTCTAGTGTTATATCCATTTCCTATAAATAAATGTTAATTGGGTGTAAACATGTTGGGCACCAATATCAAAAAGTCATGTTGCTATCCGTAGAAGGGTTAATTACGCATGAAACCTCATCATTGCCGGTCATGTGTGCGGAAAAAGCCTGGATGTGCTCAATTTACCAATTAATGGTAGATTTTAGTTTTTTGGACGTTTATTAATTTTGTTGGGCAACCCTAAAATTCATCAGTTTGTATTTAGTTATTGTTGCCATAGGAAAAAGGTCTGTAGGAACCCTAGATGCACAACCTAATTCGGAGATAATGGTCTCTGAATCTGTGATGGGGGCATTAATGTGTACTATCTGGTGCATTTTCGAGCTGTTTAATATAACTATCTGTGACCCAAAAAATAAATGGACGATAATTTTGAGCAATGCACGGGTATTAGTAGAGCATGTATTGTTAAAATAATTATGGGGTCAAAATATAATTTTGTGAACTTTTGAGGTCATTTTGTAATTTTAAAAAAACTTTGGGGGCTAATTTACAATTTTAAAAAGTACGCATTATGATGTCAATTTTTTAGAGAAAATTGTCTTGGGAGTGCCACCTCCTACTTATGCATATGGTGACTAGTGCAATTAAATATTAAACTAATGGAATTAAATGGAAAGAAAAAGATTGAAAATAGAAAGGAAATTCGGGGGAGGAAAATGAAAATAAGACAAAAGAAAGAAAGAAGAACATAACAAGAAACAGAGAAGAGGAAGCTGGAAACAAAGGCTCGGGTAAAACAAAATTCGAGCAGAAATCAAAGAGAATTAGAGAGATTTGGAAGAATTCTTGAAGGGTAATTCTTCTACCCTTTTACTGTGTGTTTTAACATGTGTGTTGTATGTGTGTTCAGGGTGAATTCAGTGTGTGAAATTATATGTGTGCATGGGTAAGGGAGAGGGGTAGCAGGTAGGTGAGATTGTGGGTTTTCTCAGTGTGTTGCCGAAAGGGGCGGGGGGTGTTCAAGTGTGAAATAATGTGTGTTTGTGTAACAAAGTGTGTTGTGTGATTCAAGTGCATGTATGTGTTGTGATTTGTATATAATTGTGTGTAGTGTGTGTGTTTAAGGTAGTATAATGTGTTTCGAGTGTTATAGTGTGTGTTTGGTAGTGTATCAGTGTGTGTGTGTGTGTGTGTGTGTGTGTGTTCGGTTGTGTGAAGAAGACAAGTGTGTTTAGGTGAAATAGTGTGTGTTGATTTGAATAATGACTTGTAATTGTCACAAAATAGGGGATTTTTAGGCAGTTTATTTCATGAATTTTAAAAAATAGTTATGTTTAGATTTTGATAAAGTTCATAAGGAGAACCCCGATATTTTTTAAGAGACGTGCGCTATAAAAGTTTTTGGGATTTTTTGGTATCTGCAAAGGACGCTAAATTATGGTATCAACTAAAAGAAATTCTCAAATGATTTAATATAGCAAACCAAGTTCTTTTAATCTACAAATTTTAGATAAACCCTATATTACTGATATGTTTTATTTTCTAAAATTTCGTGTCATTCTGAGGTTGATAGCTATTTTTAGCGAAAACGGAGCGCTTGGTCTGGACACTAGTTCGGGATTTTTGGGCAAAAATTTCTTCAATCACTTTTTAGCCCAAAAAAGAACTTGAAGATACTTAAAATAGTGTTTTAAAGTGTTTTTGAGACTTTTTCGATGCGGGAATCCCCAGGGATATTTTTGTAATTTGCCACCCAAAAAGGGTGTTTTGGTAATTTTACCTGTAAAAGGTACTTTTGGATAAATTCACATACGGTAGGGATATTTTAGTAATTTTAATTACGGGAAGGCTGTTTTGGTGATTTAAGTATGAGAAGGGTGTTTTTGGTAATTTTACACATAAGGGGCATTTTGATAATTTTACCTACCCGATGAGAGGGTTGATTCTGGGGGTATGTGTGAGTCAGTATTGACTTTATAATATTTGTCAGTATTGACTTTATAATATTGTAGAATTTATTCTGATCATTTGATCGTTTTGTTTAGGTTAAAGCAAAAGACTTTCTGGTTATGATAAATTAGCTTCGGATCCAGGTAAGGGTTTCTATCTGAACCCTGGGTAAGGATTTCTATGCGAACCCTAATTTCGATAACATGTATTTGTAAGTACTCTTTCGATTTGCTTATGGCTATTCTCAAATACTGAGTTATGCATTGATATCAGCATGTCATTGTTATGCAAATCCTAACATTGAATCCAATTCGGTTATTTGGAAATCTTATCGATGCTCGCCTTGTATCACATGCTGAGCAAATTTGATAATTATTTGCATTATTTCTTCTGAATCGTTATGCCTAAATTCGATAATTGTTCGTATTTATTCTTGCTATTTTTTTGTGAGGATGAATTATATCAACATGCTTTATTGTCATTGAAATCTTAATTGATTTCAGTTATTTGAATTCATGTTGATGCCCATTTTTATTGCATGTTAATCATTGAATTCATTGTTTATTCTAAGATTGTTATTTTCTGTGTTGACCTGGGAAT
Organism: Escallonia rubra; assembly: GCA_033065855.1. Classification (NCBI taxonomy): domain Eukaryota; kingdom Viridiplantae; phylum Streptophyta; class Magnoliopsida; order Escalloniales; family Escalloniaceae; genus Escallonia; species Escallonia rubra. Next base: position 111,411 of record JAVXUO010000130.1, on the reverse strand, counting down.
CTGTTCTGTAGGGAGACGTTATAAGGGGCGTAATTATGTAGGACTAGTACCTTAATGAGAAGGTCTATTTATCGTACATCATGCATGTGTACACTGTGCATTGCCTGAATGGTATTGCCTCTACCCAGGATCAATATCTTTTGAATTTGCTTACATTGCATCTTACAATGATTGTTTTGGAAATGATGTTCAAAGGAATTTCTTGTTATCTGATTGAAAGGGTTTGAGTTGAAACTCTTTCCCATATTGTGATCAAACTGTTTGTGACTATCTAAAACCTTTCACTAGTTATGTTCGTTTTGAAACCCTTTGAAAAATCATCATTGCATTTAAAAATGATGGCTTTGAAAATGATCTTCAAGTGATCGTTTTGGTATCCGTTTATGATTGTTAATGATCGTTTTGGAACCTGTTGTGATTGTTACTGTTTGTTTTGGTATCTATTTATGATTGATTATGATCTTTTTAGAAATCAACAAACTGTTTATGATCGGTTGAAATGTCGTGAAAAATTATCATCGGATGGACTTATGAGTCGTTCTATAATTCTTTCGGTTGTCCTTGAACGACCTTACTGAGCTTTCAAAAGCTCACCTTTCATTTGATTCCTTTCTGTAGGTAATGATCAGCTGTAGAATGCTCGGGAATGGGCTTAGAGTCTGTGTGAAATTCGGAGAGCCCACCACTACTGTATTGTAAGACCCCTACATGGGTCGGTACTGTTAACTCGTTTTATAAGAACTCGAGTTTGTAAAGAACCTAAGTTTTGTTAGTTTAAGTTTAAGCAGTTTTTTGTAATCTTGTATTTTGAAGAATTTGAGTTGATGTCTACTTGGATGCTCTGAAGTATGTGTGAGTAAATGGGGTTTGATGCGATGTGGTAAGTTAATGCTCCGGGAGTTCAAGGCGACGGAGCTCTGGATTTTTGGGTCGTTACAGTTGGTATCAGAGCAATACGGTCTTGCGGTATTTAGAGTATAGGTATGTAATTCTTTAGACACGTAACCATAGAGTATAGGTAACACGATCCTATAGAATTGTCATTCGATTAATGAGAGTTGGGTAAGACGAATGTAGAGTTAAGAAATCTGCCTTTAACTTGTAATTATGTTGTTCTTTCGACATGTGTTAGTATAACTCTGATAACTACTCATGTTTTATGGCTCGCATTCGTGGCACTGGTAGTGGAGATAGTACGGAAGGCCTAAAGATCCCCGATAGAGAGGTATCTCGACCTAATATGGAGGAACTGCAGAATCCAGAACCAATGGTTGCATTGTAAGACACTGTAAACCAGATTTTGACCTTGATGACACATAATCCAGCGAACCAACAACAAGGAGTATAGAATTCGGTTCAACCACAAGTACAACCTCAAGACGAGAGTACTTTGGTGAATTTACCAAACAAAATGCACCTAGCTTTAGGGGGTCATTGGACCCTATGGAGGCAGAGAACTGGGTTAATAAAATTGAGAAAAAATTTCAAGCCATTCACTGCAATGAGAGACAAAAGGTTGAATTTGCCATCTATAAGCTAATAGATGAGGCCGATCAGTAGTGAAAATGGTATAAAGGAGTTTGACTCGTCAACTGTTGGATGAGATGACTTGGGAATAATTCAGGGAACTTTTCTTTAATCGGTATTTTTTGACGAGTTATTGTGAACAGATGTTGAGAGAATTTGCTAATGTAACGCAAACAAATCAATAATTGGTAGATGAATTCTCTAGATTTGCAGTAAGGATGTTGCCAACAGAATAAGATAGATGCCAGAAGTTTGAGTGGGGCCTTAGAGTGAATTTAGCGTGTGTTTGGTCATGGGCAGTGGGGTGTTCCTGGCTGTGTGTGTGTGAGTGTATAGCTCATGTGTGTTTGCGTAAATTAGTGAAGGGGAAAAAGGCATGGGGAGCAGCAGCATGGCTGCTGCTGTGTGAATTGTGTATGTGTCTGTGTGTGTGTTTTGGGATTGTAAGTGAACCGTGTGTATGAGTGTGTGCCTCTGTGTGTAAGCATGTTGTGTGTGTTTGTTGGTGTATTTTGTGTATAAGGGTAAGGGAGATTGGGTAGTAGGTAGGTGAGGTTGTGAGTGTTCTTAGTGTGTTACCGAAAGGGGGTGTGTGTGTGGGTGTTGGGAGGGGGGGGGGGGGGTGTTCTAGTGTGAAACAACAGGTGTTTGTGTAATATAGTATGTAATGTGTGATTCGGGTGCATATACGTGTGTTTGATTTGTATATATATAATTGTGTGTAGTGTGTGTGTTTTAGCTAGTATAATGTGTTTCGAGTGTCATAATATGTGTTTGTACTGTATCAATGAGTGAGTGAGATATAGTGAATGAGTGAGAGAGATTGAGTGAGTGAGTGAGTGTGTGTGTGTGTGTGTGAAGAAAACATGCGTGCGCGCGTGTGTTTGTTTGTTTAGGTGAAATGGTGTGTGTTGATTTGAATAGTGACTTGTACTTGTCACTAAATATAGGGGATTTTTAGGGAATTTATTCCATGAATATTTAAAAATAGTTCTACTTAGATTTTGACAAATTTCAAAAAGCGACCTCAATATTTTTACGAGACGTACGCTTTTAAACTTTTTGGAATTTTTGGCACCAACGAAGGACACTAAATTAGGGTATTGATTAAAAGAAATTCTCGAATTATTTAATATAGAAAAAAAAGTTATTTTAATCTAAAATTTTTAGAAAAACCTTATATTACTGATATGTTTTATTTTTTAAAATTTTGTGTCATTCTGAGGTCGATAACTATTTTTAGCAGAATCGGCTTCTAAGCGCTCTGTCCGAACACCGATTCGGAATTTTTGGGCGAAAATTTCTTAAATCACTTTTTAGCACAAAAAATGACTTCACGATACTTAAAATTGTGTTTCAAAGTGTTTTTGAGATTTTTTCGGTGCAGGAATCTTATAGGGTATTTGGTAATTTAACATGTAAATTGTACTTTTGGGTAAATTCACATACGATAAGGATATTTTAGTGATTCTAATTACGGGAAGGCTGTTTTGGTGATTTAAGTACAAGAGAGGTACTTTTGGTAATTTTACCTGCCCGGTGAGAGGGTTCATTCTAGGGGGTATGTATGAGTCAGTATTGAGTTTATAATGTTTGTAGTGTGGACTGTATTCTGATCATTGGATTGTTTCATTTAGGTTAAAACAAAAGACTTTCCAGTTAAGAAAATTTAGCTTCGGATCCAGGTAAGGGTTTCTATCTGAACCCTGGGTAAGGATGATTCGAACCCTAATTTCGATAACTGGTGTTCATAAGTACTCTTTCGATTTGCTTATGGCTATTCTTGAACACTGAGATACGTATTGATATCAGCATGTCATTGTCTAGCAAACCCTAACATTGAACCTGGTACGTTTGTTTGGAAATCTTAGTGATGCTCGTCTTGTATCACATGCTGAGCAAATTCAATGATTGTTTGCATTCTTTCTTCTGAATCATGGTGCCTAAATTTGATAACTGTTCGTATTTATCTTGCTATTTGTTTGTGGATATTCTAGAATTCTGAGTGATGAATTATATCAGCATGCTTAATTGTCATTGAAATCTTAATCGATTTCGGTTATTTGAATACATGTTGACATTTTTATTGTATGTCAAGTATTGAATTCTTTGTTGATTATAAGACTGTTGTTTTAATGTTAAACTGGGGAATCTATTTTGTGGGGAGGCATTATAAGGGGTCTGAGCCTGCGCAATAATGCAGGGCTAGTACCTTAATGAGAAGGGTCTAGTTATTGTACATCATGCATGTACACTTTCTATGCATTGCCTGAATGTCATTGCCTCCGCCCATGATCAATATCGTTTGAATTTGCTCACATTTTATCTTACAATGATTGTTTTGGAAATGATGTTCGAATGAATGTCTTATTATCTGATTAAAAAGGATTTGAGTTGAAACTCTTCCCCATGTTGTGATCAAACTGTTTGTGACTATATGAAGCCCTTCCCTATATTGCCCTTGAAGTATTTGTGTTCTTTTTAAAACCATTTGAAAAATCATCATTGCATTTTAAAATGATTGCTTCGAAAATGATCTCCAAGTGATCGTTTTGGTATCCATTTATTATTGTTAATGATCGTTTTGGAACCTGAAGTGATTGTTAATGTTTGTTTTGGTATTGTTTATGACTGATTATGATCGTTTTGAAAATCGTCAAACTGTTTATGATCAGTTGAAATGTCTTGAAAATTTATCATCGGATGGACTTGTGAGTCGTTTTGTAATTCTTTCGGTTGTCATTGAACGACCTTACTAAGCTTTCAAAAACTCATCATTCGCTTTATTCTCATCTATATGTAATGATCAGCTGTAAAATGCTCAGGATGGGTTTAGAGTCTGTGTGAGATTCCGGAGAGCCCACCATTACTGTATAGTGAGACTCCTGCCTGGGTCGATACTGTTAACTCGTTCTAAAAGAACTTGAGTTTGTAAAGAACCTAAGTTTTATTAGTTTTAGTTGATGTCTAGTTGGATCCTCTAAAGTATGTGTCAGTAAACAGGGTTTGATGCGATGTGGTAGGTTAACGCTCCGGGAGTTCGAGACGACGGAACTCCGGATTTGTGGGCCATTACAGAATAAGGTTCCAATAAAGAGTATGTTGTGTGGAAAAATTATGACGATAGTAGTTGCAAAGATTTTAATGAAGATGTATTGAATGCAATTATGACAACTGCGACGGTGTGATGGTTTATTGGCCATCGTGTGGAATAAGTTGGGCTAGATTCAGTTTTGCCTAAAGGAGGAGGTTAGTTGTTAAGGTGAGGTTGTGGTGGTGGATGTTGTTTAGGTGAGAAATGTTAGAGGTAGAAGGGGTTGGAGCTGTTTGAGGTGGGCTACATCACAAAATGAGTCTGATGCAAAGGTTGGGTTGAATTTTGAGGGTGGGAGCACTAGTAGTTGCTAACGCATAAGATGGTGATAGGCATTGATGGTGGGTTTGGTGGAAAAATCAAGGTATATGCTGTAAATTTAGTGAACTTCTATGGGTATGACATTCATTTTTACTTTTTCGTCTACTTATATGCATGAAAGCCAATTGATTATTAAATTAATGTCCTCGAGAAGTTAAAATAGTGGATGTGAACCCCTTGGGTGTTTTGTGCACATAGCCCGAAGTATGATGGTTTATGCGCAATTAATCTTGTGTACAAAGGTCCAAACTACTCTATGCTCCCCTTTGGGTGAATTACACTAAACCCCCTGAGGTTTACACCCGTGTCTCACAAAGGACCCTAAGGTTCCAATTTCAACAACTAACACCCCAACTTTGCATTTTCGATCCAATTGGACCCAAAATCGATTTTCCGTTACAAGAGTTGTGGATGGCCGTTCACCTTGAGGGGCATTTTGGGTAACCAACAAAAAGAAAGCATTTGGAGGGAAAATATGGTTGTTCTCGCCACTCTCTCTTCTGCACACACACTGAAACACATATCCAACCACACATGGTGGTGCCCCCCTCCCCTCTAATCATGCACCCCCCAGCATCTTCCCTAATCACAAAGTGCACATACACACACTACACACATAGAGGCATACACAGTCATGCACACAACCCATTCACACACAAAGTCATGCGCACATAATTTGGTGGCACGGGTCACCAGCGAAGCGCGGTGACAACGCCTCCAGCTTTTTGCTCTTGCTAATACAAGAACTGTTGCCCATGCGTATGCTGAGAGAGCGGCAAAGAACCTTGCTGCCCCTGCTGAGGCATGGGCTGCTGATATGGCATGTACTGCATCTGTTGATGTGGAAATTGATAGCCCTGTGGTGGTCCCATTTGCGCACCTTGATACATTTGTGATTGCTGCCCCAGCTGCTGAGGCACTTGCTGCAATGCTTGTTGTGGAATTTGTTTGCCTTGTTCTGCCGTTTGTTGTTCTGCCAGCGAGAAGATATGATGGTTGGGTTGCTGTACTGCTTCCTGCCTAAGCTGCCTCTGGTGTCGCATGTCTGGTCCTGCTTGTGATCCCTGCTGCTGCCCAGTGTGTGCTAGTTGCGAGGTATGCTGTTGAGCAACCTGCGGCATTTTTTGTGCATGCTGTTGTGTGTTTATATATATGTGCATAAGTGTGTAAAGTGTGTTCAAAAAGAAGGGGAAAAAAAAAACCACTGCCGTGAGGTAGTGGGTGTGGGAGGGATGAGTTGTGTACAAGTGGGTGTGTGTGTGTGTTTATATATGTGTTGTGTGTGTATCACTGTGTGTTGTGAGACTATACATTTGTGTGTATGTGTGTGTGCGTGTGTGTGAGTGAAATGTGCAGTGGTGTGTGTTGTGTAGAGATGAAGATTGAGTGAAGTGGGTTCATGGAAGAAAAGGGTAGAAGATGGAGAGAGGGAGAGACCACCAAATATTGGTTACCCAAAATGCCCCTCAAGGTGAACGGCCATCCACAGCTCTTGTAACGGAAAATCGATTTTGGGTCCAATTAGATCGAAAATGCAAAGTTGGGATGTTAGTTGTTGAAATTGGAACTTTATGGTCATTTGTGAGACACGGGTGTAAACCTCAGGGGGTTTAGTGTAATTCACCCCTCCCCTTTTCTAAAAGGCTGTCGCTTGGCTTCTTACAAATTTCTTAAATAGTATTTGAACACGTAAACATTGACTCATTGTCTTTCGAAGTAAGGACTTGACTCGTCGTTTTTGGACTAGTTTGACCGGTCGAACTTTAGTTATTTGATTTTGACTTTCATTCTTTGTTTAAATTCTCAAATTTTATATTTATTAATGAAATGACACCTGCAAAAAGTCAAAAAGAAAAAAGAAACAAACTTTCTATAAGCAGATGGAGTAAATTAATATATCAAGTAAGCTTGTGCACCCTTTCCAAATTTGTACTCCAAGTTTTTACTCAAAGAAAAATACGTCTTCTGGTTCCCATATTTAACTAGAGTCGGTCAAATGTTTGACCCACAACACACAGTTCAAGAATTAATTTAAAACACAAATTTAAAATGAGTTTTTTTCCTAAATAATATCATTTTAATACTTAATTACATATCTACTCTATTTTGAAACTTATTTACTCGCATACCGCACTTTTGAAAATCGCGGTTTAGAACCACGACTTTAAACAAGAAATGTGGTTCCAAATCCCGTTTTTAATGCACCATTTTTTTTCTACAGTTTCTTCTTTTCTTGAGTTTTCTTAGAGTTTGAGAAATGACGCAGAAAATGAAAATATGGTTCTAAATCACGTTTTCTTTTTTAAAGTCGTAGTTCTAAACTGCGATTTTCAAAAATATGTATGCGGGTAAATAAGTTTAAAAATAGAGTAGATAGGTAATTAAGTTTTGAAATTGTATTATTTAGGGGGGAAAAACTCAATTTAGAATGCATACACTATTAGATCAATCTCATAGTAACAATTTCCAAAGTTCTTGTGTGAGGTTGGGCTTTGGTTTGCTTGTTTTCACTTCAAACTTCTACTGCATGTTCATATTCATTTTTCAAGACATATTACTGTTCGCACTTGCTTGGATTGCTTGGTATTTGGCAAAGGTTCTTTTTCTTTTACCAAGAAAAACATGGGGCGAATTTAATAATAGGTGAAACCATAGGGATCTTTGCACAGAATTACCACCATCCCAAGTCCCCTATTCATTCAAATAATAATAATCCGACCGTTGGGACCCGTTTGGTAACCGTTAACAAATTTTAAAAAAGAAACTCCCACTACTTCCTTCCTTTTTCCCATAACGAAACCCACATAAACACACACAAACTGAGTGAAACTCACACACACATCAATGGGTTGTGTTTCTTCCAAGATTTTCAGAAGAGATCTCAAACAAGAGTTGCGGTCTGGCAACGGAGACTACTTGAATCATGTTGTCTCGCTCACCTCGAGCACGTATGGAGTTCTCAATCTTGACAAAGAGAATCAAGAACCGGTGCCAGCGAGAGAGTCCGTGGCTGAATCGAAGAAGTCGCCGCCTCGCGAGGAGTTGGAGGTCATAAACGCCTGGGAGTTGATGGAGGATCTGGAAGACGAAGCACCCGTTTCGGTTCAAGCCAAGAAGAGCCCCAAATCAAGGGCTTTCCTTCGTGGGTTGACAGAGATTGATCCAAGAAGCCCCTTGAAGTTGTTGAGTCAGTTGGGTTCTCCCAAGAAATCGAAAAGATTTGGGGGAAAAGAGAATAAGGGAAGAGGGAATGTGTATGGTAGCCCGAAAAGAGTGTTGAAGGGAAGTAATTTGCAGGAGGGTTTGTGGAAGACTGCACCGAATTTGAGGATGAAAAGGGGGAGTCCAATGAATTTGAAGTGTGACAGTTCTAGGATTGATTTAGGGGTGGTTTCGTCGCGAAGGAGGAGTTTAGGTCCACTGTTTGATCCGGAACTTGTCGCGAGTTTCGAGAAGGAGTTGTCAGAAGAGGAAGAACAAATCAAGAAAATGGTCTCAGCAACACCCATTTCGAGAAAATCTAGAAATTCTAAGAGCTCAGAGGCATTTCTTGCATTGTTCGACAAAAAATGCCCGCCCGGGGGTCAAAATGCGGTGGTGATTTACACGACGACATTGCGTGGGATTAGGAAGACATTCGAGGATTGCAACACTGCCAGATCGATCATCGAATCACACGGTGTTCAGGTGTTTGAGCGCGACGTGTCGATGGATTCGGGGTTTAAGGAGGAGCTGAGAGGGCTAGTGGAAGCAAAGGAGGTGAAGGTGCCACTTGTGTTTGTGAAGGGGAGGCTGATTGGTGGGGCTGATCAGATAGTGAAGTTGGATGAGGAGGGCACTTTGGGGATTTTATTCGACGGGATCCCGAGGGCTGCCGCAGGCGGGTGCGTCGGCTGCGCCGGCGTCCGGTTCGTGATGTGCATGGACTGCAATGGGAGTTGCAAGGTCCTGGATGAGGATGGGAGGAAGACTGTCAAGTGTGGTGAGTGCAATGAGAATGGGTTGATTCAATGCCCCATATGTTGCTGATTTGTTAGGCCTTGCTTGTGCAATTTGTGCACTCACTTGGAAATTTTTTTGGTTGAGCAAAGGTGGGGGTTTTAGGGTTCTAAAGTGGATTTTAGGGCCCTTGTGTTGATTGCAGGTTTGAAAAGATAGCACTAACTTGGGATTTGTTCTTCTGTCTTTGTGGAGACTGCACAAAGGGTTGCAAAGTTGGGGTTCCAAAGTGGGTTTTAGGCCCCCTTTGGATGTACTGTTGTTTTGATTGCAAAGGTTGTATTTCGGATATTACTAGTTTGATTCATTTATGTGTAAATTTGTCTTAGAAACAGGGTGAAGCTTAATTCACGCCTTTTTAATTAAATTCACGTTCTTTTGTCAAAGTATCGTATGCAATCGAAACAATTGCAAGCTATTGATACCTAATGCACATGCAATAATATTTTTTTCCTAGGACAACGAATTTCATTCTGATTTTGGTGGTGGTTATCATTTTGGTGAGCTATCTTTCTAGCAACCGAAAGTTTTGATAACTAATGCACCGTCAGTGAAAGTACTTCTATGAGTATGAAGTTTGTTCTGCTTTCGATTATTACTGCTAGTTTTTGGGATTTTTGATGAAAGAAATTCTTTAGTGTACTAGTGATAGATCTGACGCAGTGCAATAGACGAGAGAGATCGAAGAAGATGAAGGGTCTCCTAAACTATAGGAGGTCTATGTTTTATTATCTTCTATTTCGTTCACCCTTTATACCATGTCATATCTATCACTATTATATTAAAAAAAATATTGTGGTTGGAGGTTTAGACCCCCATATTGCGACGATTCTTCGTCATTGTTGACCTTTCATCTGTTCTTACCATCTTTCTGAAAGTTAGGATTTGGATCCGTTCTATTTATTATGGGCTTGACCATTTGAGATGTATCAAGTAACCAAAATTGTCAGTGGAAATATCCTGCATTTGACCTAAATAACGCATTCACATCCTCATAGGAGGCAAGTCATATAATTGAATTAGTCAATAGAATGGTTTTGTTGGTGTTCGGCTTTAGCCGTCGATGTCGGGTCCAACCCATGACCCGTAACAACAAAGGGCTTGGAAGTGGTTAATGTGTGTAACCCCAAAAATCCCCGTAATCCTAAGGTTTTATTTCCTAGTAATGTCTACTTGTGAGATAATACATGAGAAATGACTTTTGGTCGAAAATATAATGAAAAAATTTCAGACCTTCTCTATTCTTCTCCACACCTAGCTAGATTGAGCGAAACAAGCTTTTGGACGGTGGAAACACCAATCTGGCTTCCATAGTGTTATCCACCGTGGGACGTTTATTCGTGATGTTCGTTGGCACATAAAATAGCGATGAGATTCTAGAGATTGGCACATATGTGATTTTCTGTCCGTTTAAGTGTACGTGTTCACACATGCATTCAGTTAGTCTAGAATTCCTTCAGATTCAAATCATATCTTCTCCTCTTTTATTTTTTGCCCCCTATTGAGAAGATTAATATTGTAAGTAGAATATCATTTCATTTGACCTAAATAAAGAGAATTCAGATGCTTAAATTTTGAAAGGGAAACCAAGCTTTATAAGCTCCAGGCAAATCATATTATTAAAACAGTCAATGGGATGGTTCACATGATATCTTCCTCTTTATTCCATTTGCGGTGAGTAATTGCATGCTTCCTAAGTTTGTATCTCGAATTTTGACTTACAAATAATGTGATAATCTATATGCCAATGTTGAAACATTCACCCGTTATTTCTTTAAATGCTTGAACTAGAAGGTGTCATCTTGATTTTTAGAATAAAAATCAAGATGGATCACTTATTAACCATTAAACCACGAATTTATCTATATCTCTTACTCTTGTTTCACCGAGAATAAACCACGATATTACCACAACATTTTCAAAATAAACCATCAATATATTTTCATTTAAGGAATGTGACCTATCTATTCACCCTTTTTGAAGTAAAATATATCCATCTACAAATCTTTCTAATACGACCCTAAACGAGCTCATTTTCATTCAGTACTTGAGAGCACATTTACCAAAACAAATTGCAAAGCCCTTTGATTATATCAACTTTCAACTGATTACGCAGAAGGACTAAGCATAAATAAATATTAAAACATCAAGTAGTGACATAACTGCGTCTATAATTGGTCACTCAGCCATTTCAACACCAAACTTTAAATTTGTGGTGCTCTGTTGTTCTCCTCAAAAGAAAATGAGAAAATATAGTTGTATTGAAAACATGGGCGGATCCAGGAAGTCCAATTGGGGGGGGGGGACCAAAATGTCAACAAAAAAAAAATTAACGGCTAACATAAAGAATTAACGTCACAATTGAATACGTTAAATGCAAAATAGATTGTTCAATTTGCCTAATAATCATATAATTTAACTATTTATAATGTTTTATTTAACTTGTAAAGTTAGTCAATAACAAATTACTAATCTTGCATGAATGAAACTTTACTTTTATTGTATATATGTATTATTAGTGCGATATCAATTGTATGATGACAATAGTTACGTATAAGTTAACACACTATAAGAATTTAAATTAAAAAAGAAAAAAAAAACTAACCTTGATATATTAGTGTTTACTTTCAAATCTGGAGATTTAGAATTTGGAAGAATGAAGATGGACAAGAGAACGATAAAGATAAAGACTACCACGGCTGGTGGCACAAAAAGTAAAAAACATTACAAAATGAAATATAATACATTGAATAATTAAAATGGTGACATTTTAGTAAATATTTTAAAAATAACTATCTATTATTTAAAACAATTAAAAAAAAAACTCAAACTTTGGGGTGAGTGTGTGTATGTGTGTGTGGGGGGTGGGGGGGGGGGGGGGCCATGGCCCCCCTTGGTCATGCTTGGGCTCCGCCCCTGATTGAAAATCTATATGCAATAGCAGTCCATGTGAGGGGCATTTTATGTCTTTCATGAAAATTGTGAGGGCAATTTAGCACTTTTTTGTCAAACTCGTTTCTCTAAAAATATTTCGAGGGTGTTTGAGATTCATTTTAAAATCGTCAAACATGTTTTAAATAGTTTAAAACAAATTTTGTGGTGTTTGACAAAAAAAGACAAAGTGTTAGAAACACCCGTCAAAAGCAGGAAAAAGGTTTAAAATCATAAACCACAAAAGTGTAGTTTTGTGGTTTAAAGTTTTTAAATACTTTTGGAGAAACAAGTTTAACAAATAAAAGTACTAAATTATCCTTCACAATTTTATTGGAGGCTATTCGTTTTAGGGATTAGCTATTCTTAGTCCGTACGACAAATAAAAAGAAAGGACAAACAAATATTTAAATATATTATAGGGGATATGATAATATGCTAAAGGCTGAAGAAATAGCCATACTAAATAGTATACTTATCTAAAACTCTTCTTAATGGAAAATATTAAGATTCTTGCGTGTTCTTTGATCCCTTTTTCGGTCATTTTTTCACATTAAAAATATTTTGAGCACTCTTATCCGTATAAGTTTCACAGGTTTTAACAAGTTTTTTTTGCAACTTTTGCCAAACAAAAATTGAATCTGCTACAAAAATTACAAAACTATTTTTGCTTTAATTTCACAACTGATTGTAACATCCCGTAAATTTTTCTAGTACGTTAATTTATCGTAAACAATTATTTTTTGACTTTTTTGTAATATTAAAAAAAATTGGGTAAACTTTAAAAAGTTACCTAAAGTTTATGAGGGTTTTGGTAATTTTTCACACTTTAGGGTATATATATATATATATATATATATATATATATATATATATATATATATATATATATATGGGAGCTGATCCGTTGAGAGCGCTAGCAAAATGGGGTATTTTGCAAGCGCGATCTGGCCGTCCATCTTGAAAGATGGACGGCCCAGATCGCGTCTTTTTCGAAAACTGTCAGTTGTCCGCGACACTATGTCGCGGACAGTCTTTTTTTACCTTTTTGCCCCTCCTCCCCTGTCCGCTACACTATACGGCGGACTACTTTTAAGTCCTGACATGTGTTAAGAAAAAGACGTCCGTTACACAGTGTAACGGACGTCCTCTAGGCTAACACATGTCAGGGCCTGTCCCGTCGCCCACCAAGAAAATCTCCCGTCAACTCTTTATTTCTGCCCGTGTCAGAGTGTCGGCTATAATGTCCGCTATATAGTATCACGGACATTATTGCCCCTATATCCAAAAGTTTCCTAATTCTCAGCTCTTTCGGCAAAATTTTCTTCTCCTTCAGTTTCACTTGCTTCCATTTTTCGGCTCCCCTCAAGCATCGAGTAACACTTGCTTCAAGCTTCACTCAAGCAAGGTAAGCTTGTGCTAAAATATAATTTATTTTTTTGGACAAAAAAGTATAGATTTTTTGGTGATGTTCTAGAAATTTGTCACTCTATTCATCAATTTGTGATGTTCTAAAAATTAATTTGTTAACTTTAAACAAATTTATTGTAGTTAATTTTAATTTTTTTGAGGTTCGCTAACTTCGACACATGTAACCTATTTAAATTCGAATTTTTTGAGATACGTTTGTTGTATTTTGGCATGATGAATTTGTCTATTTATCTTAGTAATTTTAATTTGTTATGTTCAATAAATCTATAATTAGCAAAATGGGAGACTTTTGAGATTATAAGCATATGGTTTATTTGTCAATCCTAAATTGGTCTATTCGCCAAGATAATTTTTAGGTAATATTTTCAGTTGAAAATGTCATTTGATTATTAAGCGTAGTCTATTTCTACATAGGTCTTGTTTCACAATGTCTGATTTCGTGTCGAGCTCCAACACCCCCGTAGATGCTAGTGATCCATATCTAGGACGAACCTTTCGAATATTGGAAGAAGCTGGAGAATGTTTCCGAGCGTACTCATTGAGGGTTGGTTTTGGCATTAGAATAAAGACTACAAGAACAAGCAACGTAACGAAAAAGATATGCTCTCGCTTATACGAGTGTCATAGGGGCAGAAATTCAGTGCAAAATGAGACACGCGTAGGCAACGATGACAGTGATGACGAAATAAGATATTCGCGTAGAAAACGGGACTGCTTTGCGCGCACGAATTGCCAGGTCAAGATGTTCGTAAGCTATAAACCCAAGCAAGATCATTGGCTTATTATCGGCCTGGAACTGGCACACAATCACCTGTTAGTATCCCCTTTAAGGTGAGTCAGATGCATCAACACAAGAAGATGGGTAAGGTCGCGAGGAGCCTCATTCACACAATGAGCGATGCGCGACTAGGACCTACCGACATGATTAATGTTCTTGCTGAACAGGCTGGGAGAATTCAAAATTTAAACTTTAACACGACAGACGTTCGTAACGCGGTCCGAACCTATAGACGAGCCGCGTATGACCTCAATAATGCTCAAGCCACAATGAGCCTATTGAAACGGATGTAGATGGAGGACCCGCAGTTTACCTTCGATTATAAACTTGACGACGAGCATCGAGTTAGCACAATATTTTGGGTCAACGGTCATTTGAGGCTTGCTTATAAGCATTTTGGGGATGTCATGACTTTCGACACCACATACCGTACCAACAAGTACTCGATGCCGTTCGCCCCTTTCATGGGGGGTCAATCATCATTATCACTCCATCATATTCGGGTTCGCCTTGTTAAGGGACGAGAGCGAGAGTTCTTTTGAATGGTTGTTTAGGGCGTGGTTGGAAGCCATGAACAACAAAGCACCGAAAGTTATCATCACCGATCAAGATTTGGCAATGAAGAAGGCTATTGCCACCGTCTTCCCAGATACTCGACACAACTTGTGCACTTGGCACATAAGCAACAAATACCCTGAACGTTTGCATCACGTGTATGCAAAGTTTCCACACTTTAAACAGGATTTTGACAGTTGCGTTAACAAGTCGTTAACGATTGAGGAATTCGAGGAGAGGTGGGAAAAGCTTGTTGAGGATTACTCATTGCAAGACAACGAGTGGCTCCAGCACTTGTACGAGCTCAAAGAGCAATGGCTTGGCGTTTACACGAGGAGGCATTTTTCTGCGGGCATGAAAACGACGAGCAAGAGTGAATCTATGAATGCCACGATCGATAGTTACGTGGGTACAGCTACCAATTTGAAGAGTTTCGTATCAGGACAATCCCCGATAAATACGTCTTGCCGCGGTGGACGAAAGGTGCAAACAGGTTGCACGGTACCATTGCCTTTCCGGAGCACCCGTATACTGACTTTGAAGAATCAGAGACGTTGCGGTATAATCATCTGGTGACGATGTTCACCTGTTTGTCCGTAAAGGGTGCTGCTACAATGGTCGGATATAAACATCTCCTCAAGGTAGCTCAGCAGCAAGAGCTCATCCTCGACCAGTTGGAAGCAGCTTCAGTCACCAATGTGGTTGACACCGAGCCTACAACGGGATCAGAAGATGACGAGCCGGGGGAGGAAGACGACAATGATATCCGGCCTTTGGATCCAATTATATCGCAAATGAAAGGCTGCAAGAGATCTACGGTGATGAAAAGCTCTATTGAAACGGCAATTCAACCTAAAAAGCTGAGAAGGTGTGCATTGTGCAACAAAATGACCGACCACGACAAGCGGAACCATTACAAGGCACTGGGGATAAGTCCAGGGGGTTTGCAAGACGGGGAAGAAGATGACGCCGAAGATGAGGACGAACAAGCTGCAGTGGACCTTTAATTTTTTGTATAAGCCATCAAGTCTATTTGACATTTGCAATAATTTTTTGTAATTTTTTTCTAATAATTTTTTGACCGAATACTGGGAATTTTTTTTCTGATGGACCCATGAGAGCCATCAAATCTAAGTTAAATTTTTTTTATTAGCCCCGTCCGCTACATATTGTAGCGGACGCCTCTGCAGAGTCTTAAAATTCCAGAACTTTAGAAAAATTTGACCTTCTTTTATGTCCGCTATACAATGCAGCGGACGGCTCTGCAGAGTCCTAATTTTTTGGTCTTTGTGTCCGCCACACAATATAGTGGACGAAATTGCAGAAAAAAACGTTTGGGTTTCTTTTGGTCCGCTATACAATGTAGCGGATGACTCTATCCTGTGATATATTAATCAGATCGGCTTCACATCTTATCACTCCGTCTAGAACATCTCACCCAGCCAATACCCCATCTATGGCGACCCACATCTCCGGCGACACCACCGTCCTCCCCCTGACGCCACGCCGCCTCTGGCGACTGCCCCGTCCTCCCCTCAACGTCGCGACGCCTCCAGCGACTTTCCCGGCGTGATGGCTTCTGATTCGTTGAGCAGCAGCGAATTTGTAGGCAACATGCACCTTGCAGGCAGACACTTCTTCAAGGTCATGATGCCTGGTTTTGATACAGAACTTGTAGGCCATCCCTCTTTCTTTTGTGTTTTCCTGTGTTAAAAGTTTGATCTTTGGTTAAAAACTAACCTATTTTTTGTATTGTGAATATGTTAGGACATAACGGTAGCCTTTTCCGATTGGGTTACCACAATTTATTTCGATTCAACTTTAACCAGCCGCAAGGGGTCATGGCATGTAAGAATCAAGATAAAGCGCGGCCTCCAAGGTCAAATTACTTTCGCAGAGGGTTGAAACGAATTCGTGCAGCAGCATGGCCTCCAACTCGGGAACTTTGTAGTTTTTGAACACACGGGGAAGTGGAATTTTCAAGTGACGGTGTTTGATCGGAGCACTTGTGAAAAAATTTCTTTCCCCCAATGTTGAACCCTAAATTATGTTATGAATAAAATATTTATGTTGATGTTCATGACTTTGAAGAATTTTAGGTTCTTTATTGTGCCGTTTGAGATTCCGTCAATATTGAGATTGTTGATTGTGAATCGTACGTTTTTTTATTGTTAATCGGTATTGAGATTGTAGATTCCGTCACTAAAACAAGTCTTCGGGCGCCAATTTATTAAAACAGAATTATCGTCGTCCGCTACAATGTCTAGCGCAGCCGAAATTCCCAACACTTGAAAAATCGAAAGACGGGGTTCACTTATTAGAATGACATGTGGATAAGTGCTAGTTGGAATGAAATCCTAACATATAGTAGGAAGATATATATATATATATATATATATATATATATATATATATATATATATATCACTCTTCATTTGACATATACTCATAAGATAAATACTGATCATTGGTTAAAATATTGTTTCTCTCGTTTGAATTGAGGTGCCTCCCACTTGCCTCGGCCATTTCTTCCGCAAGTTGAAGCATGTAAAATCGTTTTCTACGCAGCAACATCCGGTTATTCTCCATACGAATTCGGCACACAACTTTCTTACACTGCTTAACATTACGCCTCGACATACTAAGTGAACGACGTTGCGGCACAGGTGCTCTCAGCGTGGTGAGATCTTGGTGTAGTGCTTCTGATTCCTTAACTCGATATGCCCATTCTCTTCGTAAACCTGCATAATACTCTCTCGGATCCGTGTACTTCACTTCTTTGTAGTCGTCGTTCCTTTCACACAACAACCACACAGTCTCACGTCCCCGATAACTAGAACTACCAAGAACTCTTGCCATTTAACTTATGTACATCTAATGCGATGAGCATGGCTAACATATATAAATAAGCCCACACACACACATACACAATATATTGGTGTGATAGCTACACAATAGCCTGCCCATCTCTGGTGAGAAGACAAGTCTCTGGACACTGACACTCTGCTTAATTGGTAGTTAGAGACAATAGCATGCTCATGTAAGTGAGAAGACAAGTCTTTGGTGACAAGACAAGTCTCTGGTCTCTTGCAAAGACTTGTCACATCTCATAAAGTTGAACCTGTAACATATAATAAAGTGGTCTCGTTTCAAAGTATATATAAGTACATGCATTGCATGAAGGGCAAAAGGCATAGAGTGATATACTCTCAGTTTCATAACAACTCTCGAAATGTCATATACTCCACGAGATATTTTTGAAGCAATGGGTTACTGGGCGGGCGAAGATGAATTTCACTATTCTTTGCGTCCAAGTTTGCGTTACTCATCACGCTATGTTAATACATTACATGCAGAGTGGTCTTATCGGATGAATGAATATGAGGTCTTAATAGCTGATTCACGGCGCATGAATATACCCATACCTCGACAAAAGGCAATCAACATGCCTCGAATTACACACATGGAGCTTGAAAGGGCATTGCATCGAATACGTGAGAAAAATAATAGAATGAGAGTTCGTCAAAGTAGGCATAACTTACGTCGTATGGCACGTGACGCACATGAAGATGGCAACAACAATGAAGCACAAGTATACTGGAACATGAGCTTCAAAGTTGGATCTGTTTCCGATGCTCCAGTGTCAGATGAAGATGACTAAAGATACTCCAATGTCACGTTGTGTCAACGATGCTGCTTATTTGTAATTTAACACTTAGTTTTTCTTTGCAGGCCCGTCCGCTTTACTATGTACAACTTGGTCCCGCAAAAAGACAGATCTACAACACTAGTTTTTTTTTTGTTTCTCTCTACATCCGCTATACTATATAGCGGACGGTCCAACAGAAAGACAATTGTCCAACACTTAGTTTTTTTTGTTTCTCTCTACGTCCGCTTAACAATGTAGCGGACATCCTTGCAGAAAGTCAGATCTCCAACACTTAGTTTTTTTTTTTTGTTTCTCTACGTCCGCTATATAGTATAGCGAACGGCCCTGCAGAAAGTCAGATCTCCAACACTTAGTTTTCTTTTGTTTCTCTCTACGTCCGCTATATAGTATAGCGGACGGCCCTACAGAAAGTCAGATCTCCAACACTTAATTTTTTTTTTGTTTCTCTCTACGTCCGCTTAACTATGTAGCGGACGGCCCTGCAGATCTCGAACACTTAGTTTTTTTTTTTTTTTGGTTTCTCTCTACGTCCGCTATATAGTATAGCGGACGGCCCTGTAGAAAGTCGGATCTCCAACACTTAGTTTTTTTTTTGTTTCTCTTTACGCAGCTTAACTATGTAGCGGACGGCCCTGCAGATCTCGAACACTTAGTTTTTTTTTTGGTTTATCTCTATGTCCGCTATATAGTATAGCTAGACCTGGAAAAATATTTTTCGTACCCGTTACCCGGTCCAAAATACCGGGTATGGGTAACTATTGCACTACCCGCTAAAAATAGACTCGTACCCGAACCGAACCGTAATTTTCGGGTCGGTCCGGGTCGGGTGGCGGGTTACCCAGTTTACCCATTTTTTGAAATATATATAAACAACAATATGTGCTGTGCCCTAACCTTCACTCTTATTTTTCTTCATTAGCTCTCATTTCTCATACCCTTCTTCTCACTTCTCACATATTCTTCCCCGCCGCCACCGCCCTGTTCTTCCCCGCCGCCCCTCACTCGAGATCTACCACCACGAGGCCACCTGCCACTCTGTCTTCCCCTTCATTCTCACGGATCTAACGCGACTCCATTTGTCGTCAATCTGTCACTGCAGCCACCGATTGAGTAAGTGACCGACCGTCGCCGATCGTCGCTCTATCCTCCATCGTCGATCTGTTGACCGTCGCTACCAGATCTGCGTCGCCACCAGATCTGTTGACCGTCGCCACATGTTCTTGATTTTATGGTTGTTGTGTTGACCGTAGACCAAATCTACTGATCTCGATTTTTTTTGGTTGTATTTTGTTTAAAGAAGCTGGATCTTGATTTTATGGTTGTTGAGTTGACCGTGGACCAGATCTAGATTTTTTTGGTCATATTTTGTTTATTCAAGAAGCCTGATCTAGATATTATAGTGATCTTTGGAGAATGATTATTGTAATTGGGAATTTTGTGTTGATCGTCGAGCATATCTACTAATCTTGAAACTTTTTTGGCTTTATTTTGTTTATTCAAGAAGCCTAATCTTGATTATATTTATATGGCTGTTGTGTGTAATAGATCTTTGGAGAGATTATTGTAATTGGGAATGTCCAAGTCCTATTTGTGTTAGTGTAATAAAACAATAAAATAAGGAAGAAAGGAGAAAAAAACATTTAAGGAATATTAATTTTTTTTTGTAAAAATTAATGTATTACCCGCGGGTAATACAAATCCCAGATAATTGTACCCAAAAAAACCCAGGTATAAATTATCCGACCCATTTTTACCCGGATCCGACCGGGTATTACCCGTACCCACGCGGGTCGAACCGTTTGTCAGGTCTAAGTATAGCGGACAGCCCTGCAGAAAGTCAGATTTACAACATTTAGTTTTTTTTGTTTCTCTCTACGTCTGCTTAACTATGTAGCGGACGGCCTTGCAGAAAGTCAGATCTCCAACACTTAATTTTTTTTTGTCTTTTTTTTGTCTCTCTACATCCGCTATATAGTATAGCGGACGGCCCTGCAGAAAGACAGAAACCAAAACTGGCCCACACTTTGTTTCCCACAGGTCAAAGCAAATCACAGATCAGTCAATGAGCCAAAATGCTATCTCTGACCACAAATCAAACACTCAACTGAATTCAACACAACGATATCGGTCAATCAATCAATCGCATTCAATATATGTTTATTAAAATAGTGAATATAATGTTACAACGTCAATGGGGGCACTCATCCCCTACGGGATCCTCGTCATTACACGAATTTACAATAAACCTAATAGCTCTAGGCCGGCCATTCATAATTTGCCAAGCCATCCTATACCTAAAGCCTTGTATGCATTCTCGGCTCCAGACAGTCTTCTTGAGGCTCTCAGACCGACAAATGTAATCCATGTACATGCAAACGAAGACACCGCAGTCCGAGGAATTATATTGCTTGGGCCTACGCCTCTTCAATCGAAAAATGAGCTTCGGCCTGCGCGGTACACTCTCGTGACGCCTACCATTGACCAAGGCAGCAAATAGATTCTGCGAGAAACATAATAAGCATTAAACATTAAACATAACAAACATAATAAGATTAATCAGTTTTACAATATGCAAGTTACAATAAGAAGTAAACAGGATCTTACCATGGCACCCAACTGGCCTATGCCTTGGTACATTTCAATCACATAAATCAGGGGGTATCATCGTAGAGACTGTCGATGACTGATACTGTCTTCTCTACTGGTTCATAGCAAACCAAGTACCAATGGGCATTCCCTATAAATGGGATTAGAAACACGTCGGCAACACTTGCGCTCACTGGACTATCCCTAGCAAGATATGCTTGTAGGTTAGCGGACAGTCTCCACTGGGCCAGGGCTCTCCCCTTCCTTGAATTGACCCAGTCTTCCCACTCTTGTACTAGGATGCCATGAAAAAAAAACCATCCAACATAAAAATCCGCGGACCAAAGTTTGGCTACTCCCGACACCTTTGCCTCAGAATTTGCACGTAGTGCGAGATGACAAAGTTGTCTAACCAAGCTCCCGGCGCCAGCGAGGCCAATTCTGTCCACAAGGCATTGTAATTCATGCCCTCTGGGTGATCCACATCATACAACGCTTCGTCTCGGGGGCGCCCGCTAAAATAACGGGCTCGGATTAGCTCACATTTATGCAGCTTTAGGGGCCTGGCTGGATGCCCTTTCGAATATTGCCCTCGGGGTCGACCGGGGGATATTGCCCTGCTTTAGGGGGTCAACCGGCAAATCTTGCCCTCCGCCGGGGGGCAAGAGCAAGGGATATTGTCCTCTAATTCCTGGTTCGACCGGCTGATAATCCCCTTCGGGGGCCCCGACCGGCTGATATTGCCCTCCGGGGAGGTCAAACATGGGATATTGCCCTTCGGGGGCATCAAGTGGTCCCGCCCACGGGACAATGGGCAGTGCCTCGGAGAAATCGTAGTTTCCGAAAGGCCAGTCTTATGTGACTTGACTCTGAGAGAGGGGTTGGGGTTCCGGGAACAAATTGAAGGAGGGGCCGCTGTAATCGCCCCACGACGCTTGAGCCTGTCTCATCCCCACTACAGAAGGACCACCAATTCCCTAGCAGACTTGTTGGGCAACTTACGAGATTGTATGCCATACGCTCATCGATCTGACCCCTAGGCGCATACCTCTCCCCGCGTTCAAAGTTTACTGGGGCTACTCTCCTCCGCGTGATGCGGTAGTACCACTCATCGTACTGTTCGATGCTGATAACGGGGTCAGGCTCCGAGACGATGGCCGCCAGTGTGTCCTGCCAAGAACTCCAAAGCTCTATTTCGGCCACGCACAATTCGTGCGCATTGGCCTTGCCAAACCATCCAACACCCGGTGGGTTCCTGTCAACCCTCATATCTAGGGCATCGGCTGGCAAACCCTGTTCCAACTCAAAATGACGCATTGCTCGGTCTGGCAGCTGCCACTCTGCGACTTCGAAGTGGATCAGGGGTTTGCGCTGCAACCCGGAGAGCGTGAAGACGAACGACTTTCCCACCCGTCGCGCCAAACGTATGTACGGTGCCCAACGTATTTGGCCCGGAGATAGACGGTCGAACTCCCCTCGATAGTACGTAATGTTATGATGGGGATCGACTCTCCTCTGGTAGTGGCTATCCCTCCGGCTGTACTCCCAAGCACACAACCGAGGCCACACTTTATCGGTTCCATCCCTTCGCGTTGGTGCACCGGGAGTAAGGTGTTCATAAGACCACACCTGAGAACATGGGAAAATTATATTTATATCGTCGATTAAAAAAAACAATAACGAAGACATGATTTATATGATATACATGCAATAGCGAGAGACATGCACATATGGCTTTAGAGTCGGGCCTCGTTGCCTTGTGCAATGCTCGGTACAGATACGAAAGAACCGCTGCTCCCCATGAATAATCCCCAACCTCATGCAGGTTACCCAACAACGGTAAATATTTCACGCTGACCGTGTTCTTCGACGTCGTTGGGAATAAAATTGCCCCCATCACCCACAAGAGGAAGGCTTGTGTGTACAGCACAAGCATACGGCCCGTATAGTTTTCTGGCAAAACCCCGTAGGTATCTACCAACCACTTCAAATTTATACCACCACTGCTAAATTGATCCTGGGGTATCGAAGTGAAAAAGTTCCTAGCGGTTCTCTTATTCGTTGCTTTCGACGAAGGAGTAATTACCGGCCGTCTCGTCACCGGTAACCCTAAGATGAACCCTACATCTTCTAGGGTAATTGTCATCTCTCCGAGCGGGAAGTGAAAAGTATTTGTTTCGCTTCTCCACCTCTCAACAAGAGCACCAATCAAGGCCCGGTCAAGCTGTTGAAAGATCTGCCCATGCGTGAAAATCCCAAACCCAATTCCACGCAGTATATTTTTCTGGGACTTGTTCAATTTCCATGCTGTGAACTAGTGAGATACTTCTACGGTGGTGAGAAGTTCTCTTTCCTACGAATTAATATTTATAATTTAAGCAAAACAAACGGTATATAACATTCGTAAGAATAAGAAAGTTGATAAATAATGTATCTTACTCCACCATCCCATATGAGCGTACTGATATGGTTGGCTTGGTCGTATAACATGGATGGATCTTCTGGTCCAGGGTTGAATTCCATTTTTGTAACTGAAATTATGGAAAAACCTTATCAGTTTGGATTTTACGGTTTAGATTTTGATAATCGCTCACAAAAATACGACGCTAGCACATGCATAATACATGCAATGTTAGCATATATGAGTACATGTATAATAGATATATATACATTTACGGAATCGGATTTTACAAACGCTAGCACATGAACAAATACATACATATATAAATTCTCATTGCTAGCACATGCTCAATGCATAATCAAAACCTGTTCTAAAACGCAATATTCATCACAACTATAGATTGCAAACATGTAAAGGATTGATTTTGTGAACTTACGTGATCTATTAGGGTATTAAAGCTGCTCTTAAGAAGAAATTGCGCAGATCTGCTTGCCAACGCTGCTGGGAATATTTGTGAGTAGGAAGAATGGAGAAGAGTGTCGTAGTTAGGGTTTTTTTTAAAATATATATGAAACGTCCGCTACACAGTGTAGCGGACAGTTTTAGGACATCAGCTACACAGTGCCACGGACTATTACGTTCGCCACACTATATACCGGACACTGTTGACGTGACAAATGAGGACAAGATAACCGCTGTGGGCGTAAAGGACTGACGGGACAGGCCCTGACATGTGTCAGCCTAGAGGACGTTCGTTACACTGTGTAGCAAACGTCTTTTTCCTGACACATGTCAGGACTTGAAAGTAGTCCGCCGTACAGTGTAACGGACGGGGGAGGAGGGGCAAAAAGGTAAAAAATATTGTCCGCAACATAGTGTCGCGGACGACTGACAATTTTCGAAAAAGACGCGATCTAGGACGTCCATCTTTCAGGATGGAGGGCCAGATCGCGCTTACAAAATACCTCATTTTGCTAGCGCTCTCAACGGATCAGCTCCATATATATATATATATATATATATATATATATATATATATAGGTTAGGGGATCAGCCGTCCCTATATTTTTCTCTTCCTTTCTTCTGTGACACGAGAGAGAGAGAGAGAGGGTGAAGAAAAAAATAAATTTTTTGGCGATTGAATTGATTTTTCCGATAAGTCTTTGTCGTAATATATATCTGTGTGGTGCGCGCGCTACTAATGTGTGTAAAGTGTGTGTGAGTGGTGTGAGAAGAGACTCTGCCATGAGGTAATTGTAACAGTGTGCGTGAATGGGTATTTTATTATGTACACATGTGTGTGATATGGCTACCGCAAGAGAGGATTTTGGGGTTGCTGGGTGGTTGAGCGAGGGTCGTGCAAGGGCTGTGATGATACAGGGGCTGTGAGAGTGAGGATGTTGTGATGGTGGTGTTGTGCGAAACACTGTTGGGTCGTAGGTATTGCATGTTGTGTGTGAATAAGGTAGGGAGGCAGGTTGTGAGTGTGCGTGTGTGTGTGTGTTTTGTGTGTTCGTGTCTGTATATGTATGTGTGTGAGGGTGTATAAGGGACATGGACGGTACTGCCATAAGGCATAATTTTGTGTGAATTATGTGAGTTTTGTGTGTGTTCGTATGTGTGTGTTATGGGAAAGGAAGGCTACTGCCATAAGGCAGTGTATTTGTGTGAATTGTGTATGTCGTGCGTGCTTATATGTGTATATGTATAGTGGGTATCGGTTATGGTGAATGTGTGCTTGTATGTATGTGTGTGCGCGCGCGCGCGTGTGAGTGTGTATGGTGTGGTTTATTGTGTGCATGAGTGTGTGTTTGTGTGTATAGAGTTTGTGCATGAGGATGCCGAAAAGGCAGCTGTGTGCGTGTATGTGTGCGTGTATGTGTTGTGTGTGTGTGCGCACGCGCGCGCCCGTGTGTGGTGTGTATGATGTGTTTTAGTGTGTGTTTTTATGTGTATGGGTGGGTGTGGAAACTGTGTGTGGAGAAGTGGATGTGTTATGAGAGTGTTACAGAGAATGGAAAGAAGTGGGTTTGCTGGGCACGGGCAAATTGGGTAGTACCATGTGCTTGCACACGTGTACCAAAGGCTCGCTTTATGTTCAGCACGTGTCTTCGGTGGCGCACAATAAGTGTTAGCATGTAAAATTTTTTAGTAGGATGACTTAGGCTACATTAGAAATTCTGGCAAAATTTTATAATTTTCTGAAATCATATATATTTTAATAATTGTTTCTGTAAGTTAAGATTTGTAAAATTTGTTTGGAGTCTTTAAAATTCATGATAAATCCTAGAAAAATTACAGTAATATTTTTATAGTACAAAGAAGTCTCAGTATAAGTTTGATGATTTTTAGAATTATTTGGTATCATTATTGTATTACATTGGATTTAGCAAAGTGAATAATATAAAAATAGTTTTAATGCCTTTTAAATTTTGACTTTAGTTTGTATAATTTTTATATGTATTTTAAAGATGTTACAAAAATTATGGGACTTTATTTTAAGCTAGAAACAATTATGGCTATTTAATGGCTTTTAATTACATTTAAAGAAATTATTTTTCATTCAAAATTTTATATTTATATTTTCTATGTTGTTTTAAGCCATAAAAATATTTTTGAGAATTGATTATCAAATTTGGGTTGTTATTAAGCCTCGAGAAGTATGTTGAGTTGAGATTGTCAGAGTGGGACCCGTTTTGATTTGGATTGAGTTGAGATTGTCAGAGTGATCAATGTTTGAGCAATTACTGTTGGACTCATAGTGTTAAGATGTTAGATTTATTCTGATCATGAAATTACTCAATTTAGGTTGATTCAGAAGGATCTGAATTGAGGTTGCTTAACTTCGCATAGTTTCGGATCGTGGTAAGAAATTCCATCTGAACCCTACCTCACCGCTCTGAATTCAGATGTTTTATTATGACAGTTTTACGAATTCCATTGAACTATGATTTTATAATTATCATTAAAATGTATGAGATTATACCCAAAACCCAGTTTATCATTATTGATTTTTATGTTTTATTCTGATTTGCTATCGAATTTCATAAAACTTCAAATTTGTCATAAAAATGTTTTGAAAGTTGCCTATGAGACCCTATCTTAAGCCTTAAAGCGATCATTTGAAATTCTTTTAACACTCATCTGTTTTATTGATTTGATCATCATACAACGTTTCGAGTTGTGTTTTATTTCTTATGAACATTGACATGAGATAGTAAATATGAGGCGTTATGAGGATGGTATGTTTGTTTTGGGTTAAAACTAGTACCTAAATGGACTAGTTAGTGTACATATGCATATGTAGAGTGTATCTGAGCTAATCTGTACTGCTCATGCTCAGAGTGTGTTTGGATGTGAAATTTTGAAATACTGGGTAGTTCTAAATTCCCTCATTTTGAAATCCCTTCATTTACAAATCCTATCATTGCAAAATATTCTGTTTGGGAATTTTTTTTTATTATTCTATGGATTTTTACTATGTAGTTGGAATGAGTATTAATGCATTCAAAACTTTCCTTAAAAAAAAGAAAAGAAACAAGTAAGCTGTTAAAAGGGTGGGGAGCAAATATCCTAAAAAGTAGGCAAAAGTTACGAAATGTTTTAGCAAATCACCTCTTTGAGGGGATTTGGCAAATAACTAGTCCAGACTAGTTATTTGAACTGTGGATTTGGAAGCCCCAAATTCCCAGTTCAAATTCTTCCGAGAATTTTGCAAATTCTCGTTCGTACAATCCAAACAAGAAATTATGTTTAAGGAATTTCTAAATACCTCCCCAAAGTGAAATCCTCAGTTCAAATCTCACATCCAAACACACTCTCAATGTCTTATGTATATTTTATTGTATTTGAAATATTTTTGAAATGTCTATTGAATTTGAGGGATAAAGTTGATACTCATCCCTATGTCTATATCGAAATGCTTTGGTTTTATTTAAAAATTCTTTTTTAAAATTGTCATTTGACTGTGTATGGAAAATCATTCGAATAGCTATGTTTTTAATCGTTGATCGACCTTATTGGGCTCTCAAAAGCTCATTCTCGTTTGACTTCCTCTCCGCAAATGATAACCAGCATTAGGTTGCCTGAGTAAGGATTAGAGCCGAGCGAGCGAGTTGATTTAAGTTACCGTAATGTCCATTAGAATCTCAGCATGGGTGAATTTTGTTATTTAAAATTTTTTCAGACTTAGATTTGATGTTTCATTTATGACATTCTACTAAGAGTACGATTCAATTTAGAGTTTAGTTACTTTGATGATGGTTGTCCATTTTAGTTATGGATATTATTGTCTTAGTGTAAATGATCGAGTGAATGATTAACTTTCCAGATTTTCAGGGTGTTACACTGTTTATGGGAATCAATTCCAAATGGACTTTCAAAATCATAACATTTTCATAGCTTATGATTACTTGTTTGTTTATGGGAACTCGTCTTTATGTCTCCGTTTAAAATATGTTTGACCCCTTCAAAATCAATCATAAACGTTTTCAATATTTTGTCATACATATGTTTAATAAAACCAAGCAAGTATTGTACGACCTTAACCATATGGGACCATGGGATCGGGAAAGATAGATGTGACAAAAGTAGGTTTAAACGATTATCTAATACTCCGTAGTATACTTGACGATCTTAAATGACCCGAACCAATGGTCCAAAACCATCTGCATAAAATTGTTCTTAGCTATACACAACTATAAGCATATTCAAAAGCCGCTTGGTGATAATTTCAATCATTTGATATCACAACTTGATTATTGACATGTATGATATATTTCAAATGTCAGTGATGCTCCATAACAACATGTATTACATTTCAATATAGGGTGAAAACAATATTTAGCTTTTTTATTCTTAATTATTTTTTCAATCACTAGCGGGACAACACAACCGAATGATAAGGACACCGCACGAGCCCCTTCATAAAAATGTCAAGGATATTACGAAAACCACCTCAAGGTGGTTTGATATGAACTTAGACGGAGCTACCCAAGCCAACACTAGCATATATAGGGCGGGATGAATCATACAAGACCACCAAGATAATTTCATTAACGAACTCCAGGAAGATTAGGATCACCACAACCTTAGCTGCAAAATTATGGAAACTGTGTGATGGTCTTCAACGAGTAGTTAACTTGAGCATCAAAAACTTATATCAGCCTTGACGCCATAATTATAGTGGACCTTATTCAATACAAATTGTATTTACTCACATCTATGGCCATCATCATCTAATTATAGGTGGCCAATGGGGCAATTGGATGAAGCCAAGCTTGAACATGTGTTATGCGGAACTAACATCTGTGCCAAGGGTGGAACATGGACCATATGTTGAGAGGTGCCAAATGTTAATATCAGATAGTTGATGTTTAAGCTGCATTTTGGTTTCAACAGAATTGTGTGGAGAGAGTAATAGACCTGAAATGACAAGCTTAAGCTCAAATATAGCTTTCTTACAATAAGTGACGGTAGAGATAATAAGAGAAATCAATAGTCGTCTTCAAGAAGAATGTAGTAAAACTATGAGCTGCAATTTAATTTTCTAAAAGAATCTTGAATGCCAAACTAACTTTGAAGTAACTAGATTTCCTCTAGGTAAAACAATTAAACGATCGGACAGTAGACATGAAATTTACATAATTGGACTTTAGTGTGGCCCAATCTAGATAGAACAGAGTAATTAAACAAATTAAAGATGTTAATAACTCAAATGGCAGGGTTTAAGAGTAGTAGAGCCAAACTAAATATACGAGCCCCAAGTAGAAAGGCCAAGACTTGATAGTATGATAAAGGCCTCGGCCTACCCATGCCATCCTGCCCTCACCCCCACCCGTGCCTTTTGCCATTAAACTGTTGTTTAGGTTCAAATAGAAATCTCCAATTAAGGTGTAGGCAATGTTGCACTCAATTCGCAGTGCAAGTTCTTTTTTGCCTTTCTTTAAGGACTTCTACCACAAGATTGGGAGTATACCATCTTGACTCGTTTGGATGGTCTGAATTCAAGCCATTTGACTTTGTAACAGCAGCCTCAATCCTAATTGGTGAAGCTTCTATGTTTGACACACTTGTATTAGGCATTTGAGGAGCCTTTCCCTTTTACAATTTTTCATCCACTAATTTAACAAGATATGTGGTTTGTTTTTGAATTTCTCCTGATAAATCCTCAACCAGATGACTACCTAAATTATTCTGACCTTCAACTATTTTTTTCATCTCATCAACAACTTTAGTGCTGGAATTGTCTTGATTATCAATTGTTTGGATATCCGTTCTAGCAACATCACGTTGGCTAACACTTGATTTGATGAACAAACCTTGTTCATAGTCAAGAAACAATAGCAATTTCCTCCATCAACTTCTATGCATCCCATTCATCAGATGCAATGATGTTGATGCCATTGTTGGCATTTATAATGTTGATGTTGTTTTTGCCATTATTGGCAACATTGTTGTTTCTGTTCATGCCATTATTAACAAAGTTATTTCTTGTGCCATTATTGGCAACATCATTTCTTATGTGAATTCTGATACTTCGCATTTTTAGTTTCAGATTCGAAGGATCACACTAGGCGTGTCAATAATTGCATTCAAATGCAAACCTCTAATTAAGTTGTAGGCACTGCTACACATAATTTGCAGTGCAAGTTCTTTGTTTCCTTTCTCTAATGACTTCTCTAAAACTAAAAATGGGAATAATGAACTAAATTTAAACTTAAAAATTAAACATTGCACCCACAAAGATTCTGATTGAATTAATATGAATAAGACACATTGACTCAGGTTGAATGCATGATATCCAAGTTTTACAATCGATTGCAAAAGATAAGAATGTAAAAGAAGATAATCTAAGTCTAAAGATGTTTGACGTGTGGAGTTATATCTTTCTCATCTTCTTTTCATATGATCTTTGGAATGTAACTGACTGCAACTGTTGAAAACCGTCTAATTTGGTGTATGTGCTTGAAATTGTCGGTTGACTCACTTTCAATCGATGGCTGCAGTAACCACTCGCACATTCCCTGCAATCGAGCTCCACTTTTGTGGATCAATAACTGCTATTAACTACCACTTGTCGTTAATAGCCACCTGTCATTATCTATTGCCATTAAAGTCACGACTTGGCTCTTTAATCGATCAATCTGATCAACATTACATTTGGTTTTACGTCCTTCATGTCTTAAACACTTTAAATTGTCCACGTGCCTAGTTATCATTGGTCAATGCTAGAATTTGTATTTTTTATGCCAACAAATGTGCAGACATTCTAACCAAACAAGGATGTAGTGAAAATTCCAATTGTTTATGTACTTTACTATGGCCTAAAGACTCTAGTAAGATAAGACAAGGTGCAAACCCATGATACAAGAGTTAAAGACCGAGACATATTTTGCCATTCCTTTTAAGTTTATATACATGTCATTTTCACAAGAACAAAGAAAGATAAAACATTGTTGGTAGCAAAAGTAAAGCCTTGTTAGGTAATTGAAATGTGAAAGCATGCAGGACTGCAAAATAAGGCTTGAGCCGAAAAGTAGGTAATAACCTATTTCAAATAGTTTGGCATTTTGTAGTTGGGAGCTTCTTAAATGCAATTGGTTACTAAATCCAATAAATGAGAGTTTCAAACGATTTTTGGATGTTTTTTGTTAAACGAACAATGGGAGCTAAGTGTTCAATATCACAATGAGTCCAACTTTACCTAAAAGCTTAAGCCGCTAGAACTTGGTCCATCAGTATATGTATGCAAAAATTATTTTCAAGCTTACTCAGTGTAAGTTTAATGTAACTAGACATATGCACATCAACGATCTCCCCGTATTTTTCCAAGAATCATGCACGAGTGTGTGCACCATGAGGGTATACCGTATGAATCCAACTTGATGTAGAAGCTTGATGCCAAGAAGGTGGGTTCACAGTATGAACGGAGGTGCCATAAGGAATGCAGTCCGAGTCAAAAGTCGAGTATGATATTGTGGGGTAGAGTAAGGACATGAGGAAGGGCAGAGACTAAAGGCTTTACATATAGAAGTTGAAGAGTAACAGTGCTGCGAAAGTGAGGACACGGAGTGAGTATGAACTGATAGTCGGTAGTCCAATGCTAATGGTCTAGATGTTAAGGTCCAGAGTCAAGGCTTGAAGTCAGGATCCAAGTTCTTGAGCTTTCTCTTTCTAGAATCCTTTAGCTCTAATATTTTTAGAGTGAGAGAGTGAGATTTCTCAAATTAAATCCAATGTCCAAAATGAATTTCAAATTCCACCACTTATCGGCGATGAGATGCAATGTCATCAAGTGACATGTAGCTCTCGTTGAGAGCAACACCTCACCGAGAGGCCCACAAAAATCGATGCTCTACAGACTATCGAGGTTGTAAATTTGCTAGGCCTAACCTGCACAATTTTGCTCTATCTGTTTAAGAAGATTGGCTCACATAGCCCCTGTGTGGCTCGAAAATGCCTTTGATCTAGCCACCAGTCCAAAGCTTTTTTTGAGTTCCAGTGGGCCTCTACAGATGAAGAGAACCTGACAGCAGTGGGGAAGGTCTGAGGCCTAGCTGTTAGGTGACTAAGCGTGAGCCCTCTAGAGACTTGTTCCCTTGTCGAAGTGACCCTAGGGTCATGGTCCCTAAGGGTGCTGATGAAGAGCCCCTAGTGTTGGAGCATGTAGTCTAGTCAAGCAAACACCCTAGCGGCAATTTTTTCCTGAAGGAGTTGTGTATCTCGAAGTGAATCCTTGTGTCGGAGCATTCAGAGAGCGCCAAGGTAGTGTCTTGGAAGAGTTGGCTATCCTGTGATAAGTCATTTTACCTGAACACTCGGAACATGCCAACGTAGTGTCTCAGAGGAGTCGCCTACCCAAAAAGCTGAGGTGGGGTCCCGAATGAGTCACATATCGCCATATCGCGATAGTGTCCTAGAGGAGTTTCCAACCTGGCAGTCTGAATTAGTGTTTCAGAGATTCGTCAACCTGGTAGAAGAAGAGTCCTCATGTCGGAGCACTTGAAGCTCTGTGGCAGATATAATGTCCTAAGGGAGTTGCATATCCCACAGTCAGTCCTCGTACCGGAGCACTCGGAGCTCAGCAGGGTACTATCCCGAAGGAGTCACCTACACGACAGGTTGAGTTCGTGTCCCAGAAAAGTCACCAACTTGACGTGTCGAGAAGTGTCTCGAGGGAGTCGCCTACCCTACTGGGCAAGGTAGTGTTCAAGAGAAGCTGCGTACCTGCCGGAAGAGGAGCCGTCATGCCAAAGCACTCAGAGCTCTTTGGCAGAGATAGTGTCCAAGGGGAGTTGCCTATCCCCGGTGAATCCTAGTGCCAGAGCACTCAGAATGCACCAAGATAATGTGTCGAAATGAGTCGCCTACTTAGAGGGGGATGAGTCCTTATGCCGAAGCACTCAGAGCTCCCCGAGGTTGTCCTGGAAGAGTCACCTACCCTAATGGATGTCGCATATTTCATAGAGCAGTTTGAAGCAAGTTCCACGACCAAGACGAGGTATGCATAGTGTGGTGAAGAGATGAACCAATGTCGGGGGCATGACAATGTGACAAAGTGTTGGGGCGCGACTGTATTAGTGGCACGGTGCATGGGCACGACAATATGTGTGCGGTGTCGAGGCCACGCTCAATGGAGATGGCAAGAGGCGGCTTACTGAGTGTTGTGTGCGGGGCACATGACACTATGACAGCTCATAGGCGCAGCCAAATGAAGCAGTGTCGATGGTATGTATAGTAGAAGGCAGCGCTCGAGCGTGCCGATATGCACAATGCCTAGGGCTACTTAACACAGAGACGATGCTTGAGCACTGTCGAGCGCGGTGGTGCTCAGGCATCGAGACAGAGGCCATGGAGCAAGGAGAAGAGAGGCCAAGGGGTAAGTAAGGAGCCCCCAAAGAGATGAAAGACCTAAGGGGAAGCAATGAGCCCCCAATGAGATGAAGGACCTAGGGGCCAAGGAGAGGAAAC
Source organism: Escallonia rubra (assembly GCA_033065855.1). Classification (NCBI taxonomy): domain Eukaryota; kingdom Viridiplantae; phylum Streptophyta; class Magnoliopsida; order Escalloniales; family Escalloniaceae; genus Escallonia; species Escallonia rubra. Next base: position 78,146 of record JAVXUO010000130.1, on the reverse strand, counting down.
ACCAAAGAGAGGGCTCTGGTTGACCCCTTATTTAAGAAGGGCCTCTGGCTTTAGTACCCCACTGAGAAGGGGCAAAGCCAATAAGCGAGCCAATATGAACACTTACGCGGCATGTGACTTGGAGCGCGCACTCTGGGTTAACCGAATTGATCGTGAAAGTGAGACACGAGAACGGTCTAAGGTGCATATCTAGGATGAGCTAGCAACAAAACTTAATTGAATAGGATTTGGTTCATCCATGCATGTATGCCCATAATATTTTAGACAATTATGTGTACTTATTCAATTTAGGACTAACATAATTTCACGTGCTTTACAACACTTTTGACTACGAATTACTCTTGCTTTTGAGATTTTTCATTTACCATAAGCACTCATGGACTTTTTTTTTTCTTTTTGTTTGTCATAAGCATCTTATTAAACCCAATTTATATATATATATCCTCAAAATCCTTTCAAACCCCCCATAGGTAAGAGTTTTTTCCCTAAATAATACATATTTAATACTTAATTACCAAAATACACCATTTTCAAACTTATTTACCCGCATACCACATTTTGGGAAATCGTGGTTTGAAACCACGTTTTCAAGGCAGAAATCGCTGTTTCAAACAGCGATTTCTGCTTGATTTTTACCTTAAAGTAGAAAACGTGGTTTGAAACCACGTTTTCAAGGTAGAAATCGCTGTTTGAAACAGCGATTTCTACCTTGAAAACGTGGTTTCAAACCACGATTTCCCAAAATGTGGTATGCGGGTAAATAAGTTTGAAAATGGTGTATTTTGCTAATTAAGTATTAAATATGTATTATTTAGGAAAAAAACTCGGTAAACTACACTTGAACCGGTTATTAGAGCAGTCTTTTTCTATGGTGGATAGAGTGCTGTGTTGAACTTACACGTGCAGTGGTAAAAGTCCAAGATACTCTCAAGCTCAGACACCAGTCTTTGACACCGTCATTTCAACATCTTCACTTCTCTCTTTCTACAAACACCCGCCGTGAACTCATCTAGTTCTGATCATGGCTGGAAGGAAAAGAAGGAAAGTGAAATCGTATGTTTTTCCCTCATTTCTTCGTCAATTTCGTGGGTGGGTGGGTATGCGTCTGTGTGCTTTCTTTTACAAGATCCAAATTCATTACAACTGTCAATATAAATTATTGGGTTTTGAAGATGAGATCAATGTTAGGCATGCAATTTGCTACAAGGGTCTATGGTAGTTAATTGAGATTGATTCTGTTGAAATGAAGTATGATCTTTTCATTTCTTGAAGAATCCAATCTTTAGATGCAAATTTGCTCTTCCAACCCACCACCTCTAGTTGGTATTCATGGATTTCGCATTTGAAGTTTGGGTAACTCATGGAAGGGTAAGATCTGACTGTAGATGTACTGTTGGGAGTTAGATTGGACTCTAGGGTTTCTTATTCTCTACTGCATTTCGTGCATTTGCTTTGATTTAGATTGTTGGGTTCTCACAGGAACTTAGTTTGTTTACTTCACAGTTCAATGGGCCATTAGACACTCAAATACGATAGACTTTGGAGTAGTGATTCCCCTTCTTTTGAATCCCAGATGTTTTTCCTGCCTGATTTAGTATTAACCTTTGACTGTTTTCTGTTGTTTGGATGTCTAATTAGTAACTCCGAGTGTAGCTAGAAAACACTAATAGAATGTTGGTTAATGATGTTGGACTACATCAAATTTTAGGTGATAGTTTTTATCAGGCCTAACTGCATTTCAGGTAGACCGTCAGGTAGACGTTAGGCAGTTGTGTACTAGATCTAAGATTTTCTGTTGGTAGTTGGTTATCAAGTCACTTTTTTCTCATGGACAGTAGTCGTCTATTCTGCCCTGATATTTGTGCTATTTTTATTTATTGACATGTTAAGGGGTTCTTATAGCAGATTTTTATTTAAGCCAGTGATTTCCTTCATCAATCCTTGTTTCAGTTCTGATTATAACTTTGTGCCTACATGTTTGTAGGTTAGTTCAAACCATATTGGGTGATAAGAGAGTTTTGAGGGATAAAGACAAAGAACCAGAAGAGCAGCAGATGTGGTCTGAGCTTCCAGCAGAGCTCTTGGAATTGATTGTGTCCCAATTAACCTTAAGGGAAAATATTCGTGCTTCTGTTGTTTGCAAAAGATGGCTCTCAGTTGCTATCTCAGTCCGGGTGGTGAACAAACCACCATGGATTATGTACTTTCCAAAATTTGGTGACTTGTTCGATTTTTACAACCCTTCACAGCGCAAGACCTATTCCCTTGAGTTGCCAGAGTTACGTGGCTCTAGGATTTGTTACACCAGGGATGGTTGGTTACTGCTGTACAAACCCAGAACGCAACGTGTCTTATTTTTTAATCCCTTTACGCGGGAATTGATCAAATTGCCGAGATTCGAGATGACGTACCAGATAGTCGCATTTTCGTGTCCCCCAATATCTCCTGGCTGTATTGTTTTCACAGTGAAGCATGTTAGTCCGACCATTGTTGCTATTAGCACTTGTCATCCTGGAGCAACAGAATGGACTACAGTCAACTACCATAACCGCTTGCCTTTTGTTAGCAGTATTTGGAACAAGCTGGTCTTCTGCAACGGACTATTTTACTGTTTGAGTCTTACTGGTTGGCTGGGGGTTTTCGACCCGGAAGAGCGTACGTGGACTATCCGTGTTGTGCCTCCACCCAAATGCCCCGAGAATTTTTTCGCCAAGAATTGGTGGAAGGGAAAGTTCATGGCAGAGCATAAAGGAGATATTTTCGTTATCTATACTTGTTACAGTGAAAACCCGATTATATATAAGCTGGACCAGACAAACAAAGTATGGGTTGAGATGAAAAGTCTTGGAGGTGTGACACTTTTCGCAAGCTTCTTGTCATCCCATGCAAAAATAGACCTTCTTGGAATGATGAGAAATAGTGTTTATTTCTCCAAAGTGCGTTTTTATGGAAAGCGTTGCATATCATACTCTCTTGATAAGCATAGATACTATCCGCGAAAGCAGTGTCATGATTGGGGAGAACAAGATCCTTTTGAGAGCATTTGGATAGAACCACCCAAAGACCTCTCAGCATTTGCTTAGATAAGGGTATCGGAACAGGTAATTTTTTCCCCGCAGTTTATTAATGAAATTTAATCACTTTGTCGTTATCTTCTCTTTGTTTCTACTTTTCATAGTAGTGTGTCTGCTGTGACTGATCTACGTTGAGGTATTCGCGTATGCAGTCCCTTAGTCCCGTCAAATTTTCTATGTTGTTGTTTTCTGTGTTGTTGTCTATCTAGTTAAACTACGAACTTGGTCTTGCAACTTATTAGTAGATAAAATTTTAACATTTAATAACCCAGTAGTCATTTTTTTGTTGGTGTTTTGTTAACCAAGGCCGCTATATACATGCCAATTGCCAATATTGATGCTCCTGTGAAATTTCTTCAGCGATTTTTGTATCTGGGTAGGTATCAGAGTATTTCTATGGCAGCTTCGGTGTTTTCATTCTACATATTACATAAGAAATCAACGCTTTCCAAAAACAAAAGAAATATACTTCCTCTGTTCCATTAAATTTTCCCCGTTTGGAAGTCGTCTTTTTAGGATCAATTACCGATTAGACCTTGACCTTTGCCTGCAATAATCACTTAAACTTTGGTCATGATTTTTTGGTCGATTGAACCCCGACCTACTAAATGTAAATCAATTGAACGCTGTCATCCACCAACAATGAACAGTAAATGGTTTAGGGTGATTGTTCAAATATAACAAGTTACTTATAAATATCTTAACTTTGGTATTATTTTGCAACAATTTCCATAACTAAATAAACTTTGGGGTTTAAAATTACCATTTCTAAAACCTAAGTCTTCCCCTTCCATCCAAACCTCATCACTGACGCCACCACCCTCCGTGCCTCCGCTGCCACCACCACACCAAAACCCATCACTCACCGCGACCAGTCGCAGATCCTCACCACCTCCTTCAACCTTCAGAGAAAAGCCACCACCTTCGTTCCTTTCTTTTTCATAATGAATTACCAAACAACAAATCCATCACCCAGCCGTTGCCTCTCAAGCAACCATCTCTGCCTGTCCATTCCCTCAGCAACTAGACTCCTATATCCTTCATCTCACCACATTTAAAACCTTAGATCTAAACAAATGTAAATAATGAATTTGAACAAAGCAATCTGGTGTCTAGACCTAAGGTTTTACCATCAACTCTTTCTGAACTCAAATTGCAATTACCGGTGGCAAGTCGGTGACAAGAATCTCTCGGCAACAAAAAGAGGAAAGAGGAATTACGAAATTCGATAGCGAAGTGGCAGGGTTGGATCTAATGTCCAGGCGACGGCGTTAAAGTAAGTGATGTGCCAGCGCGGTGGGAAGCAGGTAGGTGGTGGGTTTTCGGTGCTGGTGGTTTGGCAGGAAGGTGGGTGATAGTGGTCCGGTGTGTTAGGTGGTGGTTCCTATGGTGGTGTGTGAGGTGGTTCGTGCAGCATTGCAGTGCGTGGCTCGGTGATGGTGCTTGGTGGCTCGTGTGTGGTCGTCGATTTATTTTGTTTGTGGGGCAAGTAGTCATTAGGTGTTCAGTTGGCAGGGAAGAGGAATACAAATTTGGGAGGTAAACACATTTGCAATTAGTTTAGGAGGTTATAGTGTAAATATTGTAAGCCCTAGATGTTTAAGTAATTACAAATGAAGCATATTCAGTTTAATTTTTAACTCTAGTGGACGGAAGGGTTCGATCGGAGAAATCAAATAAAGTGGGCGTCAATTTGCCAAAAAATTAGGACCGGAGAGTTTAGTGGTTATTGCGTGCAAAGGCCTGGGTCTAATTGATCCACTTTCTTAAGAAAAACTTAAAAAATTGATCTGTAACATTTTTTATTTTTATTTTTATGCAAGGACCCGTGTTCTTCTCAAGAAACCAAATGGCCGCCCAGCGCTGCCGTAATACCCCTCCCTTCGCCTCTCCTCCTCATCACCACCACCTCCCTCCTCTTCAAAATCCGCAACCACCACCACCACTACCACCATCCTTGCCAAAATCCACAAAACCACCATCCACTCCTACTCACTCTTGTGAAGCCCTTACTGCATATTCTTCATGTACACTTGATATGGATTTTTGGATCCTTAGCCCATCAAGTGAGGCATCGAATTTTCCAGGCAAGAGTGCAAAGTTTTGTTGAACCATGTCTCACTTGTGACCTTAGTTCTGGATGGCTCCTCTGGTGTCTATCTCTGTACTAAAGTATAATTGTCATTTTGTAATTCTATCAAGCTTTCAACAAATTCAGTTTCAATCATGAAACTGAACCCTTTAATTGGTACCACTGGCACACCTTACATCTCCTAGCCCACCACTATTTGCAAGGGTGATTACATAAATGTGTGTTTCGTGCGTTTGTGTGTGTGTTTGACTGCATATTTCTTTGCGAGATTGTGTGCGGGTGTGTGACTGTGCATCTCTTTGTTTTTGCGTGTTTGAGATTATGCATCTACGTGTCTGATTGTGTATTTTTGTAGGAGAGACATCTTGCATGCGTGCTTGTGTTTTGGGGTGGGGCGGGGCCGGGGGGGGGGGGGGGGGTGTGGGGGGGATATGGGAAAACCAGAATAAAAAGGGGAAGGGTTTATGTTTATTGTATTTTGAACTGTAATATCGGATAGGGAAAGCTTATTTTGAACTGTAATATATGATATTCATCGATTTTTCTTCATGTGTTCCAGAGCAATAAATAATTGATCTGTATGTGGATAGGAACCTTTGCGGGAGAAAGAAAGATAAGGAGAATAGCAACATAGGTGGAGACTAACGACCAAAGCCCTGTGGCTTAATTGCAATATTCTTCCAAATATGATTAATCATGAAGATTGCATCAGTTATACAGGAAACTGATTGCCCTGATATCATTAACATACTAAAACACTCTCGTAACATAAAGCTAAGAGTTCCATGGGTACTTGATAATTAAATACTGAATTCTACCCAAGAAATTTCCCAGCAAAGAGTTCTTCTGTGGTGTTCTTGGGCTCCTACTCACTTTAGGCTTCCAAAGCCCATCACTATCTAGCTAGGCTACATCATGGAGAGGTTTAGAGAAACAAAGGCTCTTCACATGGTCTTTCTAGATTTGAAAAAAAGGCAATAGCTACGAACGAAAGGTATTGGCGTGTTTTATAGAAGAAATTATTGCCTACCAAATAAATTGATGTAATAAAGGACATATATGATGAATGTAGCAGGAACTAGTGTGAAAATGGTGATGGTACCGAAATTCCATTTACGTAGGCACGTAACCGAGGGTTAACTTTAAGCCCGTGTCCTTAAGTTTTAGGTATAGATGAGCTTACTACGAATGCTCACGACGACTGCAAAAGGTGGAGGTCTGATGGTGTATGTTATTGGCATATGAAATAGTGTTACTTGATGAGACTAGATAGGACTTACAATAACTTCGAGACATCGAAAAATACTTCAGAATCTACGGCTTTAGGCTAAGCAGGAATAATACGGAGATGCAATTATAGCAAGAAAGACTGTAAAAATAGGAGGTTTGAGGATGAGGTATATATGGATAGGCAAGAGGTACCTGAAAAGACATATTTGGGATTCTTGGAATGATACTACACAAGGAGGTAGTGGCTGATGATAATATTGCTCGTAGGATAAGAGCAGGTTGAGTAAGTGCTCTACAATCATCATCATAATATTAAAAGTGGAAGTTGAAGGTAGTTCTCATATGTTACGAGAATGGTACATGCGAGGTGAATCTTGGATGAGTCGGCACACGAGGATAGATACAATAACAAAGGCGGATACCCACAAGAAGGTGCGGGTGGCATCAACTGAGGAGATGATGAGTAAACATTGCTTGAGATGCTTAGTCAGATCTCGCTTACGCCACTTGGGTAAAACTGATGTGTCAAGTGTCACCAAAAAAAGGAGAAGTGATGTGTCAAGTTGGTGGAATAAGACACGACGAAAGTCTTAAGCGATTCAAAGTAAAAGTCGTGGTTGATCGAGGAGAATGAAAGAAAAGGATTCATACATGTGTTTATGACATGGCTTGGCTGCTAATGATGGTTACGCTGGGTTACAAGAAAAATGCTGGTGTTTGCAGGCAACAGTTCCCCTAGACCCATGGATCCCAACTGAAGAATGATTATGCATAATGGCTCTTAGCCGATGATTGGCTAGCCAATCTGCACAACAATTGTCCTTCATCTAGGTGTGCGACCAGTTCCATTTAGCAGCTTCTTACACTTTTTTATCTAGTGCTGGTAAGGATTGGGAAGGAGTTGCGTCAACATGCACCAAATTATGTTGAACTTTCAGTCTGGTTCAACCATTAAATTTCTGAGTCCCTTATGTTAACGAATGTATAAACAGTTCATCAGGACAATACCAAATTTACAGTAAAGCCTCGAATTGCTACCCATCTGCACTTCAATAGAGGCCTGGAACCAGGAGCTCCTCCATTTATGTTCGATTTTTCTGATGTTTCAGTGGAAATCTCCAAGCAAGAGTAACCATTTATGTTCGGTATCCAATCTTCAGGAAGAAATCTCCAAGCAAGAAAGCGTGTTTATGGGTGGAGACTGAGTTCAGAGCTAGACTGGAATTTAGTGAACACCCCCCCTCCCGCGGCAATAAAGGTGAACTGCTTTCGGGGTTGGGTGCACGCAGAAGTCATACAGTATTCTTTTGTTGAACCATATCGATATTATTCAACAACCCGTGACAGAAATTATGACCTACCCATTTCACAATATTAGAATTGAGAATTTCTGACCAGTTATTTTCGTAATAGCTCCGGCAGGGAAGTCGATGGACTGACGTAATACACGCTGCATGTCCCACTCATTTTTTGCTTTCAAATGCATCATATTCCACTCACACTGGATGATTCTTTCTATAAATTGACAGATTTGTTGGACTGTTTGTGCTTCATCAGGAAACCAACCATGTAGTTTCTTAGGCAGTGAAATTCTCTGGTTACAGTCAAGACGGGTTAAAGGGTTCCGAAATTCCTCCAAATATAGCTCCATCAAGGATAGCCGTCGGCATTTCCAAAAGTTTCAGAAAATGCAGCAGCAAAGCAGGGGATGACAACCAAGCTAATTTATTCGGGACACGTCTAAGAATGAGCTGTTTGCAGTGAAGTGGGAAGCAGCAAACTTTTCGGTTGCCCTAATGGTATCAATCCGAGGTATGGAACTTCTCAGTTAATTGGGTTATTTTGGAATCTTTATTTAGAGTAAGGATCTAAATAAGTGCTCCATTGGAAGCGACAAATGTGTTGCTAAGTAAGGGGTTGTACATTGTTAGTGTTGATGGATAGAAGTAAGATCAGTTGCAGATATGTACATTGTTTCATCAAAATTGCATTTTTTAGTCCCCCAGGTTCTTGTAGATGGGTTTTTCTTGTCAAAGCATTCGTGACTTTTGTCAGTGCAGAAATAAGAACAGTAATATTCTATAATCACAACAAACATTTACTTAAGGAAACGTTCATAAGGTAATTGAGCATACAGAAGATATATATGACGATAAACAATTGGGATTGTATAATCTGCAATCAATGAAGCGGAGGTAAGTCTTCACTGGTGAGGCTTTTGTTATTTTGTCAATTGGTGGGTGTTCTTTCCTCGCTAAACCTCTCAAGGGTATAAAATTGTGTTGCTAGAAACCTTAATGCTATAAATAGCCATTTGAGCTTCAGTTTTGTCGCTGAAGGTCTCTTAAATGTTGCTGTATCAACACTTTAGTGACACTTGCGGAACTGAATTGTTACGAGTGTAACTCAAATATCACTTCCCTATAAGTTTCTTAGCACCGTGCTGTGCTGTGCTTTGCTTTGCACTCCGTGATACAGAATGGGAGAGAGCATTTTGGCACTGCTGAGGAGAAAGAGGGGAGGGGGGGACTGGAAATATGTAATGAAAATTTTGAGTTGGGTAAATTCAGCTTAAAAGTTTACTATTTCATGATGGTGGAGTACAATTTCATAGAAAAAATAATGTCACCAATAAAAGAACATTTTAATAGATCAAACATGACCATATTGCTCTAGCTGAACATCCTTCCACTTCAATGGTTCCTTTTCTCTCAAGTTGATTCGACATATCATTGTTTTCATGGTGATATGACTCAGCATACCAACTTATCAATGTCTTGCCGTCTGAAGTGCAATATCATTGTTTTTTTTTTTTTGAATGACCAGAGACCAACTTGAGAAGCAGCAGTGAGAGACCCAATATCCCAAATCCATGCATAACAAGCCTTGAAAACACTCTATCACTAGACTAGCAAAATTCAACTTACGAAAACTAATTAGTTTTGTGACAAGCATAGTTTCCTTTTTATCAAATTCCTGCGCTTCATCACGGCTTCAAACTTGTCACGAGTCGTCCCCAGGGCCGATAAACTTTCACAAAGCTCATGTAGCAATACATGTACGCATACGCATGCAATTGTAGTGAACCACCGTGGGCATGGATAAAAGAGGAAAAATGAGGGGGTCAAAGTAAACGACATTGAGAACCTTAATAGGCAATCCATTCAAAATTTTGCAAGATCAGGAAGTGAACGATATTTTCTGACCGAGTTGGTTGCTTTCCAACAGTTGACTTTTTTTTAGTTAAGAAGATGGAGGAGGGTGATTTGGCCAGAGATTTATTCTCAAAGTGATGATCCTGTAGGCTTCTTTGTAGATGCCAAGCTGCCCTCTGTTTGCAGCTGTTTCTTGAACGGATATCTTCTGGTGCGGGGGTGGAATTTGGCTTTGAGGAAGAACATAACTGGTTGGTTCGACTCCTGAAAAGTAAGCTTGCCACTGATTTTCAAAACAACTACCTCAACGTCAATCAAGTTGCTCCTAAGGTACAGATACACCACATGCGCACACACTGGATCATCATTAAATTCAGCATCTACAAAGCACCACTGAAACAAGTTACAATCATCAGATATTCATTAGTACACTAGCTTTCTGGCCATGGTCTAAAATTTTAAAATGGGAGGCATAATTTAGAGGAGCTTCTGCCTCTTAATCGTTGGAATCCAACTCATGGGAAATACACAATTAATATGGGTTATAGCGACTACGCCCACGACTACTGTCACCTCCACGTCTTCCCCCACTAGAGCTTCCTCCGCCACTACTTCGGCCACCTCTTTGCTGTGGTGGTGGCGTGTGCGGTTGTGCGCCTGGCTGTTGCCTAAAGTAAGAAACACGTGTAAAAAGCAGGATACAAAGCATAAGGTTTAAATCAATTCGAGTACCAAAAGTACGACTTCAAGAATAAAACTCAGGATCGCGCAAAATGTATAGATGAAACAATTAGAAAAATCCCTGTTGCCAGCAATTTAGTCAGAATATCAAGCGACAACAGCCCAAAACAGACCAAAATACTAATGCCACGCACTATCACGTCCACAAGGAGTACACTTACAGAACATATCCAATTCTTCCATCTGGCAAGAGCATTGGCATCATTGCCATGCCACCAGGACTAGGTCCCCTTCCATAGATCATTGGCTGCAAGGCAGTTACATCCATCAGCAATTTGACCAAGGAAATCAAGGATTAATTCCGAAATTAACAGAACATAAGCATTTAAATATGAAAGATTTTTGAATCCCACGAGTCTTCACTATTTTCCTGGACAGCTTCTTGCTGTGTATAGATAGGTTTCCTATATCGGGTGTCACATCTCTTTTGTGCATAATATATGACTTTTCAAAAAGAGAGTTGAGGATTCCAAATTTCAAGTAGAGTACACATTTCCACATGCAAACTAGGTACACTAACACATGCATACTAGGATGTGGTATCACGCATGCTCGACCCAGTAAGTTAACATGCATTACTCAACCTAATACACGTCTAAGAAAAACTTGACACCATACAGGACGAGCCAACGGATAATGCCTCTGTAAATTGCACGCAGATGAGGTTTAATGTAAATCTGCAAGGTAAAAATTCACTAAAAAAATAAACACCCAAGTTTCACACACAAATGAAAAGTGTGCTTACTTGTCCAAAGCCTGCACCAGCATATCCTGTGCCAATAGCACCATAGGCACCCCCAACCAAGCCATAACCACGAGGCGGGTAGCTTGGAAGTAAGGCTGATTTCTGAGAATTTGATCCTCCAGGAGACTTTTGATCTGCCTGTGGTTTGGCAAGAGAGCACTCCAACACTTGACCTATAAAATGCAAACCAAACTGAATGAAATTATAACCATCGACATGGTTTGCAAAGTCCTTATTGGCGTTTTTATAAGATATCCGCGATTCCTCTCGATTTGTAATCCATGAATACAGAATATTGTCTGCCAGGCATAAATATTACCATCTATCTCATATTTTTCGGTGTTCTTCAGAGCCTTCATGGCACTTGACCTGTCTGAAAAGTGAACAAAACCAAATCTGCTTTTTTCCTGTCCTGCTTTTGCAGGAGGTAGAACTACTTTCATGATCTTCCCATGGTGATCAAACACCTTCTTTAACTGATCCTGGGTGATATTTTTGGGCAAGTTCTTCACATAAACTGCTTTAACCTGTAGAAACAAACCTGAGGTCAATACTCAACCCCTTCTTTGAAAACAATCAAACATACCAATTCCTCAAATATAGCATCCTATTGACCACATATGATTCAGGCCAATTTTACTTCAAACTACATGAAAGCACCAAAGTTCAAAGGCAACGGAATCATATATTAAGTGATATGCTGCCTCGCAATTATCAAGATGCTTAATGTCATGGCTCTAAAAGAAAATAGCATATACACAATTAGATCAAACAAAAGTCCGTCCAATAAATATTGAAAGTGTGTGGCAACGCAATGAGAAAGCAGATAAGGAAGGTTAAGATTCCACAAGTACTATGGAGTCCTACAAAATTGCCTTAGACCTACGCATAGAAATATCACAGTTGTTAAGATAATTAATTCATTTTATAGACAACCAGTACAAGGATGGAACAAAAAGACGGCAAATAGGGCACCTGAGCAGCAGCTGAAGTTTCTGCATTTTTTGGGTCAGCCCAGCTTACAGTTGGAGCATTGTCATCAAGCTTAAATTCTGGGTTCAACATCTTCTGCCTAGAATATTCTGCACAATCATGATTGTAATACTCGATAAACACAAATCCACGGTTCCGGCTAGAATTTTGTGGATCCTGTAATTTTCACAAAAATAATGAATTATTAAGACTGAAGATAGTAAAGTTATGGTAAAGATGGAACGCAGAGATGTATTAGTACAGAAGACCTAGAAACACCCAAAAAATAGTTACATACGCACAAACCTTAAGTAATTCGACAGAATTAACACCCGGCCCTATTTCTGTCACAATCTTTTTCATATCTTCCTCTCCCCAGTTTCTGGGAACATTTCCAATGAATAAACGATGTTTTGCTTGGGATGTTGAACACCTGATCTTTTTTTTCTGAAAAAGAAAAGGGTTTCATAGAACAATAAGCAACATGACATCCACAAATGCTGAAACTTCAGCAACATGACCAAGAAATACAGAAATATATGCATACATTTATATCCACCATTGGCGGCATTTTCCTTAAATTTAGATCATTACGTAAAATGACGGAGTCTTACCTTTAGTTCAGCATTATTAAGCTCCTTAATGGCCTTAGAAGCCAATTCCTTATTTCTGAAGGTAACAAAAGCATAACCTTTGTTTTCACTCGAGTCTTTTCCCTTCATTATTCGAACCTGTTTTTGGCACATATTACAAAATAAAAGTACATTAAGTACTACAATTTGTATAATAGCATCAAGTAGACCGGAAGGCAATTTACCTCTGTCACTTCCCCTATAGATTCACAAAAGCCCCTCAGATCATCTTCAGAAGCATCTTGAGGAATGCCACCAAGGTATACCTCCGAACCATGGGGAGGAAGAGCAAGAAGCTCAGCATGCTTCTTCTCCAAATCCTCATCAACGGCTTTCATCTCCTCATCGCCGTCTTGGCTTTTTGCTGCATCTGCCTCTTCCTCTTCTTCCTCATCCTCTTCCTCCTCCTCCTCTTCTTCCACCTCTTCCTCCTCCTCTTCGACCTCTTCCTCTTCCTCCTCTTCGACCTCTTCCTCCACTTCCTCTTCTTCTTCTACTTCTTCATATTCAACCTCTTCCTCAATTGGCTCCTCTGGATCATTGTCTCCATCAAAATCAACCTGCTCTTCAGATTCGGTTGGCTTTTCTGGCTCAACAGGCTTCTTGGGTACATCTGGCTTGGGTGTTGCTGCACTTGCCCTTGTCCTCGGCATTGTATATATCTAGAAAGGAAAGCTTGCACAGCAACTGATGGAAGCACAGAAGCCAGAAGCATTGCAGGAGAAAGAATACGAAGAGGGACAGGTGGAAACAAAATGAAAGGCCAAAAGGAGTTCCAGAGTAAGAATCTCGACTGAATTTGTGCCATGAGAATGGCTCCAAGGAGTTTCAATGCGAATTATTTTCAATAAAGGGGTGATAAAAACACAGTACCAACACTAATGAGACAGGCAAGAGAGAATTCTGAATCACAGTCAAGAGGATGATGATGCTCAACAGGTGCAACAACAAATGAAGCAGTGAATTTCTCGAAATTTAGATACGAACAGATGCCCGGAAAAAAATGGCCAACTTTTAAACTATCTATCAGGAACAATGCATTCACAACAACGAGAAAGAAAGGAAAAAAAGAGCAAATAAAAAGAAATGAGAAGATGAAATACAATGAGTAAAAGTACAAGTAATTTATGCAGTAAATCAAGCAAAAAGCAACCGCAAATAGAAAACAAAAAATTATAACCAGATAGCAGCCAAGAACTAAATGCGATTAGTATCAACAAACAATTATGTCGAATCCCACAGAAAAAATTCTAGCAGGTTACTACACAGAATATGATTATCCCATCTTATTACCAGGAGATATACATAAATGTTTCGAAGGCACTGTTATCGGCCAAATATCGAATGGGCAGTAGCAGTTCCAAACACCAGAATTGGCCCAGTGAGTGGGGGAGGTTGTTTTCTTCTTTCCAGTATATTTGTGCAGTCAGAGGCTTCGTACGAGCCGTTGACCTCTGATTGGTTTTTGTTTCCGTAAACTCCTCGCGTACATAGGTTTTCCCCCCTTTCTGTGGGGACCTTTCGTTAGTAATACACTTGTATCAACTCAAATATTTTTCCAACTTCACATCATTGTAGACATGATAATACAGACCTTTGGCGTACTTGTCTGATGTAAATAGAGCACAGAGAGGACCTCTACTGATCTATCACAGCTCAATTTCCCATTACCTACGGTAACATTGCCATGTTACTGATGTATCCACAGTATGTTAAAAACAGTTATGATTTTCTTCAATAATACATAAATATCCTATTATACAAAGAAATGGACGTTATCAAATCGTTGGCCCGAGAAACAGAATCGATAGGAGGATAATTCGGTCGTGAGGGAGTGATACACAGTCCAAAATAACAGTAAGAATGAGAGGAGGATATAATAATACTTAGTAAGAAATGAAATTTTGATACGTGCAGATACTCAGAACGAGACTCCTGGTCAACACGGAGTCAGTAGAAACTGACATTAATCCCTCAACCTTGCAGAGTCTAATTTCCCCTTAAGTGTTTTAACCCACAAAATCCTAAGCTGTAGGCCAAAGTACTTTGAGATTAGAGATATTGATCTGACAAAGACACTACATCCATTGGAACAAACTTGTATTGGGTGTCAACAACACAGGTAGGACCAGACCCCATAGGTTGCAGGTCAACAATAATTATGATTCACAGACAGCACCTAAAATTTTCCCCTCAAGCTGAAGGGAAACTTTTATGTGACTGAAGTGAGACCAGTGATGCTTTATGTTTCAGAAGGACAAACAAGAAGCAACATACACCAAAGATGACTGCAGCTGATATGTGAATGCATAGGTGGATGAGCAGCCACACAAGGAGGCAGAGAATAAGATATCAGGATGGGTGATGCCAATTGAGGAAAAGATGAGAGAGAGGAAACATTGCATAAGATGGTTTGGTCATATCAAACGTAGGCCTTTAGATGCTAGGTGAGACAAGGTGATTTTTGCCAAATGGATTGGCTAAGACGAGGTAGGGGTAGACCGACATAATCATGGGGAGAAGTAGTGAGAAAAGACCTGATTTCTATGAATTTTTCAGAAAGTTTTTGCTCTAATAGGGAAGAGTAGAAGAAAATGATTCATCCAGCTCACCCCAAGTAGTTCGGGATAATGGTTCATGTAGATGATCCCAAGCTACACTATCTAGGCATAATTGGTCTTAATTCGCTCATATTTTTCTGCCCCACACAAATTCTCTTAGGAAGGTGTCGGGGAAAATAAGGCTCCTCTTAAGGTTGCATATTTTAACTGTGCTGTTATACATTATATTTTTTACTTCATTGATAGCTTGAGAACGAGAGGCAATGTTTTGCTAAATGTGTACTATTCTTGCAAACTGCCAAACACCTCTTCTCCACGTTTTTGGCGCTTGCGTAGTGTACTACTTGTTTCCGCTATCGTGATAGCATTATATGCGTTCTGCTTCTCATGATAGCATTTGTCCAAGCTGGAAGGTCAACTTCGAGTCATTAGACTAGATAGTTGGATGAATAGCGACTCTAGGTCTACGGTGATGTCTTTGGATGAATACTAGCCAGTTCTACTTCGAGGTGCTTGAAGGGTCACCAATGAAGGTGTTATGACAAGGGGGTTGCCTCTAGATTCAATGATGGAACACACTTTCCACTCCATAAAGAATGCTTTTTGGGGCTGTGAGGGTATCCTTTTTCATCTCGCATAGGACTTTCTTCTAGTTTCACCTCAGATTAAATGAGAACGGATGAAATCAAGAAAAAGAGCAAAGAAATCAAAGAACGGTGTGAACAAAGAAACGCAAGAATGGAAGTCGTACTTCACATACTCTAGTGATAGAGACTAAATGGATCAAGGTAAAAGGATTGCAATCCACCATGCGCGAATTGCCGAGCTTTGTATGAGGACACCATATATGAACAGCACTTGATAGACTGGGGGTTAATATCTAGAAAAGGGTTTTCTATAGTGCATCTGGCAAGAAATACAACAAAACATGGAAGTTTAAAGTTCTAAATTTTATCCAAACAGAAAAGTTCAAACAAGTCACGTGTACATTGGTTGCACGCCTTTCATATTTTCTTCTTACGGACCTCGTATCTTATGATTTAACATTTCGACTAAAACATTCATTTCTTTCACCATGTAAGTACAACTTAATGCAACCCACCATATCCAAACACAAGAAACTCCTTTACAAAAAATTGTTTGTCTAATCTCCTAGTGGAGCCTATCTTATACCAAGCAAAGAATCCATGTGACAGGATTTACACAACCCATAGTCCACTTCAAGTTTTTTTCCCTCTTTTGTTTTCAAGAAGATAAGTGATTTTATCTTCTTCAATGCAAGTAACGTATCAGCTATTAGTTGCATCATAACAAAGAGTTGACAAAATCACCATTACTAAAGTATCACAATGGGCACCCAAAGAATGACTGGGGAAAACACCATAGAAGTGTGCATAACATTCTACGCTGCTTAACTTGAGCTTCTCAAGGCTTAACTATTGCACCACAACTTGTTGGTAGTTTTCGCAGCGCATCTTCTCTCTTTTCTCCTAGAGAAGTTATCTTGATGGAAAGCAGCCACGCTTCTAGCGGCTTAATATCTTTCATATTACTAAAAGAAACCCTCAGGGATCTGCCCGCCAGAAAGAGGACATAGGAGAAAAAGAATAGAAAGAAAGAAGATAAAAAAGAATAAGACAAGGAGGAAAACTAACTTCACCTTCTTCTCCTTTCTCTCCCTTTCTGTTGATCGACTGGATCTTCCAGTCACTTTTTGTATTAACATATGAGAAGATAGTTTTAGTGGTACTCCATATATCAGTTTGTCTTTTAAGCCTCCCTCCCTCCCTGCCTCCCTCTCTCTCTGCACTATAGTTTCAGTAAAGTTTGTCTAAATGATTTCCTCTTCTTTCTTTTTGACTTTGTAACTTCTCCCATTTGACTAAGATTTTACAATTTTCTTTGGTGAATTATTCCGAGAGCACCTTACTTCGATAAGGGATACGCCTCACCTCTTGCCGTTCCCCTAAGCATTTGGAAACCTTAGCGCCCTGAGACCGCCTACATCACAAATAACTACGTTTACAACATATACAAACCTTCTGCAGTTAGCCCCACCCGAAGTCTCTTGTCATGTTAAGATTTAAGAGATTAACCGAGGAATGGCGTAGGATGGGGGTAACAAAGCACTGAACCCTCGCCATCGTCGATGCACTAGGAAATAATTTCTGGGTTCTTGCTCTCGCCTGTCCAACAGATATCTTAAGTGTTCGAGTCAAACAGATGAATAATCAGAAATTACTCACTAATTGACACTGTTGCTTCCTATTCTACCCAGTATAACCTTCTACTAACTGAAAGGTTTTCCTAAAACATCTGAATCTAAGCTGAAACTAGCACTATTTGACCCAATTCTGGTATAGCTTTTACACTAAGTAGCACGGACACGGACACCGCATCCAACACCGACACCAACCGGGACACCGGACACCGCAATTTCCAAAATACCAGGTTTTGGACACTGCAGGACTCCGCTGAATTTTTTTATATACTTTTATTATGTATATATAGTCATAAAATATCAAATACATCTAAAATAGTAAACAACAATCAATAACCACAAAACAAGCAACTCAAATAAAAGTCATACTTAAAATTTAAATGCAATATAGTACCAAAAAACATGGTACATAACAAAACAAAGTACTTCACTACTCCACTCTTATTAAGTCATGCAAACAGGTAACAAAAACAGGGAAGCGCCCTCTTCTTCACCGCCCAAACAGAAACAGAAACAGAAACAGGGAACTCTTGCAAAGTCATAAGAAATTACTTCACTACTAAACTCTTACAAAGTCAAACAACTATTATCTCTTTCCTTCGACCAAGGGCTAAATCCACATCAATAATGTCATCTTCCAATGTGCCGAAACGAGAGAGAGAGAGAGAGAAGGAGACCTCAGTAAAGAAGGAAAAAAGAAATAGATGAGAGAGAAAGACGGAGTTACCTGTTGCTGGAATCCGGCGTCGGCGGCGAGATCCTCCGCGACCTGTTCGGATGGGTCGTCTGCTTCGTTCTCTTCTCTTGACGCCGCAAGAAGAAGGCTCACAGGACAACGGTAATGGGTCGATCTAATTAGGGTTTCCATAAAGTTTATTTCTAAAAGAGCTCCAAAATTGTCAATTATTACACACAAACCCCCGAAATAAGTTTGAAAATTTATACTTTGACCCCAAATTTTTCGACACTTATCATGAGGTATGATGAAGCGTCGGATACAGACGCTTACGAGTAGGGATCGCAATTTGATCAGCACTCTGCGGATATCGACCATGTAAGAGCGGGTTTTTTTTACTTTGATCGAGTTGTGGGGCGGGTATGGTAGTTAAATATTAAACCTGCAGTGAGTGCGGGTCAGATTTGGTATGCAGTATAACCGCCCGGTATAGGGCCCGTACCCGCCCCGCTATTATATATATTTAATTAAACCCTATATTTGATCTTAAGATGCGATCGTAGCCCTCCATTTTGGTCTTATAAATAGTTCGCGAAAACCCTATTCATCATTTCTCTTTCTCTTTTTTTCATCTCTTCTCTTCCACCGCCCCACTACAGCAGACTTTTTTCATTGAATGGAGACATATATAGACTATGATGTGAGGGAACATGCAATGGCATTTAACGTGCAGTTGTCTTCTCTTCTCTATGCCACCGCCGCACGATTAACTCCTCCATGGACCACCTAACCACTTTCACCCGTCCACCATTCACTAAACTTTTGGTTGCTGGGTTTTTGTGTGGTGTGTTAGATCTAGGTTTTCTTGAGTTTTTCATTACTTTCTGGATCTGGTTTGCTAAAGCTTGTAGGTGGGTTTCGGGATTGGACACTGGAGTTAGTGGCTGACGGTGGGTTGTTCGTGGTTGTTTAGATTGACCCATGCACTGATGGTGAGTTAAGTATGTTGATGTTTTTCAGAAATTGACGGCGGCGTGGTGGTCGATGGTGGTTTCTGGCTCGGCGGCGGTGGTGGTGACATGATTTATCTTCATTAATATTTCGAAAAAAAAAGACAACAAATTATTTTGGGGCTTCCGGATCGGGGGCAGGATTGGATTTTTTTATGCTTCATAGGATCGGGGATGGTATTTGTTTTGCTTGACCCGGCGACGGGATGGGGTAGAGCCGGACTCGTTTATTGAGCTGCCAGGGCGAGGGTGAGTACGGATTTTGTAATATCTGCATCCAACCCACCCCATTGTCATTCCTACTTATGAGGCAATGAATGGGCAAGGTCTACATAATGTTCATTAACATGTTTTTTTGTATACAAGAGATAACTCTAGATACTTAGAGGAGAACTCTAAAAAGGTAGGAAGACTTGTAAATATCTAAATACTATTGTATATAGTTCTAGAGACGGAATGTAGACCGTAGGATCAAATATATCACCACCGTCCATTGAGGAGGTGTAATAGTATACATAGTTAAGGCCTCATTGGGCCAAGGCATAGAGTGATCCAAGCATTGTAGCATTCTCCAAGCAATATGGTGAATATAATTCTCTTAAACTCTCGTTTTCTTTTGTTCATTTGCTCTTAAGATCGTCCAGCACTCCAGCCCGAGAAATAGGCTGACTTAGTGTACAAGCGGGGGCTTGATTTAGCTAAGTGTCGCGCAGTAGACTTATGGAAGTCTTTAATGCCGTGGCAGGTGGTATTCTGAAATTAAAAAAATTCAAACACCGATGCGAGCTATCCGACACATGTCCATAGGTGTCGGAATGTCGATAGGTATCTGACATCATACCTCACCCCATATGAGGTGTCGATGCTTCCTAGCTCTTACATGTAGCTCTTAAGTTAGAAATCACGCATACATATGCAATTCACATCTAAACCGAAGCTTGAACCAATGCTATTTGAGCTTTTAAATACATACCTAAACATAATTTAGCTCTTACATCTAACTATAAATCATAAAACACATACATACATTTCACATCTGAATCTAAGCAGAAGCTATCTCTGTTTGGGCTTTAAAAAACTTAACCTTAACTCAGCCCCAAGAAAAACGCACATATTCATACATTTCACATACATAGATACCCAGATACAAATCTACCCTTAGAAAAGCAAACCCCTTCAGATTTCTTTTGAGAAACCCATATAAACTTCCATAAGATATTCTTTCAATCAAACCCACTTTGCAGCACAAAATTATTTTCAGATAGATGCATTGCATTCAACAAATCGATCAAGAAATGTTTTGTGTGTGTGTGTGTGTGCGTGACATGGATGGAGAGAGTTATGTACCTAATGGCATGGATTGTATAATAAGTGAAAAGGAAGAGAGAGAATTGATGAAATTATCAGAGAACAATCTCTTGCTATTACAGCACCGGCCCCTTTTTGGTGTATCAAAAGATAGAAAACCTAGACGACTGGTTCATTAGGGTTTTGATGTATCTAACAATGATTTTTGGTCTTTTTAGATTACCGGTATTACTAAAATACACCAAGCTTGTGGCGAGTTGTTACTATTAATGAACACTGTAGGGGTATTCTTGCAATGTAGCTTTATTATGATATATTTACGATCTCAATTTCTATGGACCAATCTCTTAACTATAGTTCTTCGTTTCAGAATAATTGAAAACGGGCGAAGAGGTTTGCCAAATTCATATACCAGGAAAGGAAATCCAAGAGTTCATTGTGGTACACATTTTCAACACCTTCACACATAATGTGGAGAAAGGCCGAAAGACGAAGTAATATGAATACCAAATAAAAGGATTGAACTCGCCAATGAAGTAGTTCTTGAAGTGGTTTTTAAGATAATATTTCTATTTATGCACATCCAAGTACTAAAACACGCTTATAGGAAATGGTTATGCATTACATTTTTGTCGTTATACGCTAAAACAAATCAAAAGCTGGCTTTATCTTGGGATGCAAAAAAAATCAAAATTTTTGTCTTACTCGACAAAAGAAACTAAAGATCGTTATTATTGTCAAAGTGTTAGAAATGATCGTTTTTCTTTTTGTCTCTCCATTACCGTCCAATTAAACCTAGAAGAAAATGGTACAAATTCGAATTGTTGAGCTTTCACCCCACCATCCAACCCCCCACCTTTGGCTCTACCCATTCGATAGCACCCTGGTTAACACAACATTTTAACACCCACCACCATCATGGCTTCACAGTCATGGACCTGAGACTCCACCTTGTCATCAATTACATAATTTCTCATTGGGAATATTAATTAGTGTCTTCATCAATAATGAATACACAATTGATAACGAGAAGCCGTCAAGTGTTGGGTGAAGGGAATAGGGAATGGGTATGGTTTCCAAGTGAAGGTGCCAAGATGTTATCCTAGCTAGATCTGGTCCAAGGTATGTTAGGATAGCGACAATTGGTTTGGTTCAACGTAAGAAAATGGTGGCTTAGGCTAGTGGGTCGTGATGGTGATTCAATGGAGGGGGGGCATGTGGCTTAAGTGAGCCCCTTGTGATCCACCCCGTGACACCTGGAAATGAGTGGATCTAGCCTCTATGCCCTCTATCGAGCACTTGATAAGAGGGTTCTCCTAATCCTTATAAACAATGGTTCTGCCCTGAATGTCTGCCCCCTGCGTACCGTCCAAGCCCTTGGCATTGATTCCTAAGAATTTACCCCTTTCAACCAACCCGTCCGAGCCTATGATAACACATGAAAAGAGGTTATTGGCACAGTCGAACTCCCTATGACTGTGGGGAACTCCAATTTTGAAGTTGAGTTTCAAGTGTTGGATAAACCTGATGCACTCAATCTTCTATTAGGAAGACCATTGATACACTTCGTAGATGCAATTCCTTCAACGTTGTACCAGAAAGTCAAGTTTGTTTTGGATAAAGTTGTCTTTACGATCATGGGTGACTCGCAGCTACCTCAGATTAGACGAGTGGAAAGTGACAAGGATGGTGTTGTGGTTCCATGTGACTCACTAGATGTGTTGGTTAGCGGATTTTGGGTCGACAACCCAATTTAGTGTTTGGATTTCAAGGATGTTTTGTCTAGGTAAAACTTTCCTCACTATGTGCCTTATAGTAACACAACAGTGCTTCCCATGTTGAGAAGACTTTAATATTTTCCTGAAAAGACTTTGGACCAAAATTGTTATGGACTTCCCAGCTTCCCAGTTCCCTAGAACAAGAAAGATCTGTTTGGGTTGGGGTACAAGCAGTGGCGGAACCATGATATTTCTCCAAGGGGTGCAAAAATTATATCGAATTCACTAAAAAAATTTATAAATAAAATAATACTCAAAAACTAAGTGCACTTAAAAAGCATACAAAATGTATTATTAAGTTTCATGAGAGTCATTAAAGACTTGTGGCTAATTTTATAGCTAAGAAAGCTATACGTAGAGTCACTATATGCACTTCATTTATCTTATCCACCTAAAAATTCGCACGACTTCAACTTCGTATCAGAAAGAACTCACGCTACTTACGATTAAACCCACACCCTTCGGTTTAACACAACTCGAGCCACAGTCGTTAGCTATTGTTAAACCCCTCGAAACTCAAGTATTAGAAACTAAGAACTCAAGGGCCTGTATGTTTAGGAATTTTGTTTTCCATTTTTCAATAATGGTGAAAAAGATGCTTTTTTTCAGAACATTTTTTTATCATTTTCAAATAGTGCCGAAAAAACCTGAAAACACCTTTCAGCTTTTCTCGATGCTATCCACTTCCTTGTTAGAGAAAAGTTACACCTATTCGACTGTGCATCATTTTTCTAAACTCTTCTCAGCGCATCAAAAAACTAACTATCTCTCTCTCTCTCTCTTCCATTTCCCCCCTATATCTGCAATTCCAACTGAAAAACCCTCTCTCTCACAACATCCCTCACGCTGCCCATCTCAAGATCCAAGCTCCATACCTACCACGCCCAGACCAGATACACAAGAGATGTCGGACTCTGTCGTCTCCCTCTCACGCAGGACTCTGCCGTCTCCCTCTCAATTTGGTTCAAACATAATAGTAAGTACAAATGTACAATCATTGTCAATGTTTGACAAGTATTCAGCTAATTTCACAAAATCAAATATTTTTTCCTGACTGTTTCCTCAAGATATTAGCACACATAAGCAAATAAGCATAAGAGTTTCAATAAAAATCAATGTCTTTCAATAGAAACTAGAGAAGAACAATAACCCTCACAACGCCCAAAAATCAATTGATCTAGAAAAATAAAAAAACACACCACCACATTTATAAATCAAAGAACAAAACAAAACCCAATCCTAAAATTCCAATTCCTTCCCATGAAATTTTATCAAGAAAGCAAACACCTCTTCATGAATTCTAGTTTATCAGCAAGTAACCAAATAGGCCTCACCTTCCTCATAATCCAGATTAATTACAACAAGTAAAGACTCGTAATATATCAGAAACCACAGCGAAAAAAAATAAAAATTTCTTCACAACATACCGATATACGTGAATGCTCTTGATCCTGAAGGATTCGGTGCGGAGCTTGAATGGCGAGTTTGGTCGGGCAGATCTGAGAGAGATGAATTTAGATGAGCGGAAAGGGGAACGAATATTTTGGTAAAGGAGTTAGGGGCTGACGTCGGAGGGGGCCTAACAGGTTAGGGGAGGGGGATTCACGGCTGACAGAGGGAAAGGAGGGGCCTGTCTGCCCAAGTTTGTCTTGGGTTGCAAAGTGAAAAAAAAAATTCTTGAAGAGTTCAGGGGGTGCACTAGCCCCCCTACTTCTCATGTGGTTCCGCCACTGGGTACAAGCCGACCAAGAAAGAGAAGAATGAAGCTATCAAAAAGACGACTCAAGACAAGAAAGACCGAGATAATGGACAGCTCATGAACTTCAATGCCATGACAAAGGTCCCTACCCTAAATGGATGTTTTGTCAAGGAAAGAGAGGATGGGTCTTACTACGGATTTTCGAAACCTGCAGAAATGGGGAAATAGACCAATGAACGGGAAATCTTTTACGACTTCGAATGGGATGAGGATGATAAACTGCCAAGCCTAACTGAGCCAAATGTGGAAGACATGTTTGATTGGATTGAGTTTATGGAGCCGGAGGGAATGACAACATGCTTCAGTGATATGCACATCCTGGTGCTTATCTACGAAGTGGACGACCAGATTCTGGGCCCAGCAAGCCTAATCACTTCAGTACAGTGTGACATGCATAATTGGATGATCGAGTACAGTCCGCTGACTGAGGGAGAGATTACCAAAGGAAGTCCTGCTGCCGAGACTGTTCGCGAACCGGAAGACCTAGATACTTATGTCTCTTTAGATAATCTGAACTTGCTCACCTACTATGTTCTTCGTGACTTATTAATGGATAATGTGATGGTAGATTCGATTATTCTGCGTTTAACTTATGATGAATTAATCAACAATGTTAATGATGAGTCACAACTAATGAACCCTGAAGAGAAAAAATATTTACAAGAAATGATGAAAGAAATAGAAAATCAAGAGTCTAGTCGAGTCAAGCTAAAGGCATAGGAAACAATTAAAGTCAACATAGGTACATCAAAAATGTAAAAGAAATCAAAATAAGGGGCTAGCCTTGATAAGAGAAAGAGACGAAATCACTGCACTCCAGAGAGAATTCTTAGATGTAATTCTTGGTCATATCGTAACATGCCTGGTATTGACCTGTCGATTGTTGAACACCACTTACCTACCTTGCCTGAAGCCAAACCAGTTAAACAGAAGTTTCATAAGTTGAGACTGGAGTGGTCCATTAATGTCAAGGAGGAAATTATGAAGCTCTTCCACATCGGATTCATCAACGTGATCGAATACCCTACCTGGTTAGCCAACATCGTACCTTTCCACAAACCAACTGGCCAGGTCCGAATATCTGTTGATTATCGAGACCTTAACTAGGCTTCTCACAAAGATGACTTTCACTTACCCATTATAGACATGACCATAGATAATATGGAGCACGAGTTGGTTTCCTTCGTGGATTGCTTCACGAATACATTCAGATAAAGATGGCTCTAAAGATCAGGAGAAAACAACATTCACCACCCCTTTGGACACATTTTGCTACAATGTTGGGACCACATACCAGCAAGCCGTTCAACCCTCTTCCATGATATGATTCACAAGGAGGTAGAAGTATACATGGATGATATGATCATTAAGTTTAAGAAGCACAAAGATCATTGTCCAGTTTCGAGGAAGTATTTTGATAGATTAAGGCAATACAATATGAGGCTCAACCCACAGAAGTGTGTGTTTAAGGTTATAGTCGAAAAATTGCTAGGGTTTATGGTCAACAAGTGGGATATAGAGGTAGATCCGGCTAAGATTAAGGCCATAGTGAAGATGCCCCCACCTAGAAGCGAGAAAGAAATCCCATGATTCTTGGGTAGGATGCAGTATATTAGTCATTCATATCCTAATTGACTATAATTTGTGTGCCTATATTCAAGTTGTTGAAGAAATATCCAGCCAAAGAGTGGAATCCATACTGTCAAGATGCTTTTGACAAAATCAAACAATACTTTGGCAACCCTCTAGTTCTGAGCCCTCCAATAACCGGTAGTCCCTTGTTGTTATAGCTAACTGTAAGCAATACCACAACCGGAGTACGTCAGGAAGAAATTGGCCGAAGGAGAGATAAATTACTCAACATTGGAAAAGACATGTGTATTATTAGTCTGGGTAACATAAAGGTTACGACATTATATCCTGGCTTACCCTATCAAATTGTTTGACAAGATAGATCCCCTGAAATATCTGTTTGAGAAATCGATTCTATCGAACCGCACCGCAAAGTGGCTCATGTTGCTTTCAGAGTTTGACGTCACCTACGTCACCTAAAAGTCCATCAAAGGAAAGATAGTGGCCGACTTGTCGATTGTCCAATATAGGATACTAGTAGATGGAAGGCAAAATTCCCGAATAAAGGAGTTTGTGTCATTGAGTTAGAGACGAGGTGACATTTATATTTTGACGGAGCAGCTAACAATAAGGGATTTGGAGTAGGATTATTATTAATCTCACCAGACAAGGCTCATTCACCCATAGTCATCAAGTTGACTTTCGACGGTACTAACAACACCGTTGAATACGAAGCATGTATCATCGGTTTAGAGATGGTTCTGAGCTTAGGAGTTTGGAAAATAACAGTATACAGTGATTCAAAATTGATTATATACTGGATATAAGAGATTTGGAGGATCAGATATGAACGTCTGGAAGCATACCATGCCCATTTGGAAAAAAATATGGATCGGTTCGAGGATGTAGAGTTCCATTACTTGTCCCGACTTAGGAACAATTTTGTTGACGCTTTAGCAACACTCGCATTGATGGTGGATATACCCGAAGGATAGGAGGTAGACACGTTTGTGATACAGAAGAGAGATCTACCCGCTTATTGCTTTATGATTGCACCCGTAAAGGAAAGTGGGGTAACCGAACCATGGTATGTGGATGTCCAGAACCTTATCCGAGATGGTAAATACCCTGACGAATCCTCAATGACATACCGTGTATGTTTGTAGAGATGGACAACATAATTTATCATGTGCTACTAATGCTTATACAAGAGACACTACAATCGAGAACACATATTGTGTATGACCAAAGGAGAAGGCCATCAAATTGTGGAAGATATACACTCAGAAGAATGTGGACTGCTTGAATGATAGCGAAGAAAATTCTCCGACAGGGATATTAATGAAGTACGAGGAACGAGAACGATTGAATGTTAGCGAAGAAAATTCTCCAACTGGGATATTCGTGGA
Organism: Escallonia rubra; assembly: GCA_033065855.1. Lineage (NCBI taxonomy): Eukaryota > Viridiplantae > Streptophyta > Magnoliopsida > Escalloniales > Escalloniaceae > Escallonia > Escallonia rubra. The sequence goes on along the minus strand of JAVXUO010000130.1, from coordinate 51,211 downwards.
GTATGATAGAACGAGACTATATCGAGCGTAAGAAGGTGCCATAAATGTTAGGTTTATGCCAATTTACAGCATCTCCCCCCTCTAGAGTTATACAACATGACATCTCATTGACCCTTTTCAGTTTGAGGAATAAATGTGATATGATAGATCAGTCCTAAAGCTTCTAATTGACACGAGTTTATACTGGTAGCCATAAATTATTATACGAAGTGGGTGGAAGCCGCTTCGTAAGCTGTGCTCAATGCAAAGAAAGTGACTCAGTTTATTCGGACCAACATTATTTGTTGGTATGGAGTGCACTTGAGAGTTGATTGTCGACAACAGATTGTATTTCAAAGGCGCAGCCACAGATTTAGCTAAAGAATATGGTATCATCCAGCATCGCTCATCACCTTACCGTCTGTAGACTAATGGAGTCGTAGAAGCTACAAATAAGAGCATCGAGAGCACGCTAACTAAAATGACGGATTCTTCTCGAAGTTGGTAGTATAAGCTTCCATATGCCCTCTAGGCTATAGGACATCAGTGAGAACATCAACCGGGGCAACCCCATACTCGCTAGTTTATGGAATAGAAATCGTCATCTCAGTAGAATTAGAAGTAGATTCTCTTAAGGTATTGTTGGAGAACCAAGTAGCCGAGGAAGATTGGGTCAGACACCATTTCAAAGAGCTAGCTGGCAAATGAGAAGAGATTGAAAGCTTTGTACCACATTCAGGGCATCCAAAAAAGGATTGCCGGAGTGTTTAGCAAGCGAGTGAAAAGACGTTGCTTAAAAGAAGGAGATTTGGTATTGAAGGAGAATATCAGACATATCTGGAAGTTACGAGGAGATTTTGAACCCAACTGGTCAGGTCCCTATATGATCGAGCAAATCATGACCGACGGTGCAACTTTAATAGTCAATTTAGATTGAATTGCCTTATCACAATTAGTCAACTGAGACCAACTGAAGAAATAATATGCATGAGTTAAAATTGTAACTGAACTACGAACGACCTAATCCTCCCTTAAAAACACTATTCAGCACACACATGTAAATGTAACACATCCAATGAATGTACGTAGGCAACCCTTATAGATGCCTTTGGTGCGGTTAATTTTTTTATAGAAAGTCTTTTATTCCACTGGCTATAATATCGACTACATTCTCGAAAAAAATAAAAAGGGCTCGCTAGTACGAAAACCCTAAAAAAGGAGGCCTAGGTAAAAGTTAGGGCAAAACAAAAAAATAATAATAAAAGAGCTCGTTGGGAAGAAAAACCTTGCAAAGGGCGGCCTAGGCAAAAGTTAGGGCAAAAGAAAAACTTCTAGGTTCTATAAGCAACCTAAGAATAAGCTACCATCACATTCATTTCTTTTTTCTTGTAGAAGGACGATCATCTTCATATACAAATATGATCGACCTGAACTTTTGCATATCCTTTTTATAAGTCAGCCTCTAAGATATCGGAATCACATCCTTCAAGACTTCTGCCTAAGTTGCTGGACCTCGGTTCACTTTCTCGCTTCGTACCCTTGGCACGCTTTCGATCAAAATGGCCCGCGACATAAGCATTTATGTCATCTATGCTCTGGAGCAGCCCTGATAGCTAGTGACTTCTTCTGGTGTTTCTTCTTAACCGATGAGTAAACTTTTTTCGAGGTTCATCAATGTGCAGAGACCATATCAGATTCCCGTTTACATTGAACTTGTCTTCAAACATATGGAAATCGATCCAAGACCGCCGAATCCACGTGACACTAACTTCTTCCTCAACTTGGGGAAGACAGAAACTCTGACCTATACTCTGGGAAAAAGATCTACCAAAGTCGGGTAACTCGGGACCTAATATTGCAACACGAGCTTTAGCTCATTCCTGAAATTTGATTTCACAAGATCTCAAAAAATTTCAGTTCAGCTATGCCTTCAGTTTGTTCTCTAAATCCAGTACCTTCTCCTGAACAAGAGGCCAAAGCTAACTCGTGCAATCCTCAGACAACGGAAGAAACCTTGTTTATACAATTTTGTAGGGTTTTTGGAGGCCAAATTAGAAGACATGATCTTCAGAATTGAAAACATTTCACGCAGCCTGGAGATATCTTCATGGATAACCACTGTCCACAAACTCGTGGCCAGCTTCAGACGAAAACGCCCATCAAGATGAATAAGCTCAACTTTGTTAAAGGAATCAACAAAAGCTCGAAATTAGTGCTCGAAGATCGTGGGATTATCTTCGGAGGCCATTGGGAGTTCTTCTGGGAGGATGAGAGTCAAATTCCACCTGTGAAGATAAGTCCCGAATATATAAGGAGGAAGTTCTAAGTTGTATAAATATAGAACTTGAAAATTAAAGAAAGATTGAAGAACTTATCGAGCAAACCAGACGGTTTTCGACAAATTGGTCGGTTTTCCTTTTGTTTTTATTGTGGAAGTTGATCTCTCAGAAAAATGGTCTCCGATTTTACCAGAAAAATGGGCTTTTCTGATCACCGGTCCAGTTTTACCAGAAAAAATGGACTTTGTTAGTTTTACCTGAAAACTGGATTTTGCTGCTCACCAACCGGCCTATTTTACGCCCTAGATCAAAAAATTTGAAGTCCTTATTGACCAACTAGTCGGTTAGTAAGAGTTCGTGAAAATTTTGTAGGGTTTTTGGAGGCCAAACCCTGTACATGTTCTCAAGTGCAATTGAATCCTAATTTCATCCATTTTCCTGCCCAACCTCCATTCTTTCTGTGCAAGTGGATGTGCATGCATCAAAGTAAGACATTTATATAAGAATTCACTAATCACAACCTGCTAATAGTTGTTCAGTACAAGAAAGTTTGATAAGAAAAGTCCTTAATGAACTCTAAACCCTACTCTAGGCTAAGTCCAATATATCCTTAATTCTTCATGGGGCTTCTTGGGGGTACGCTCCTCCGCATCGCTGGATCCTCAGGACTCTTCATCTTATTCACCCTCATAGTCCTCATCCTCAGGGGAGGGCGAGATGACTCCACTACCATGGGTTCAGTAGATCCACTAAGCTTCCCATAGGTCTTCCGAAATACTACCACTTCTTTAGAAGATCGACATCTTGATTTCTTTAGGGGTGGAGGGGCTGGGGATTTTCCCTTGCTCCACCTAACGACATCCTTCTCCTACGACAGTGCAGACTTTGATTTGTGAACCGGCCTCAAAGGAAGTCTACTTATAGCTCTGGTCTTTCTCTGACCTCTCGTTCAAGGTAACAGGGCTCTTCCTATAGGAGTGTAGGTGGCAGTAGCAGGAGCAACAGGCTCCAAAGAACTTTGTCCCCCACTCGGCCCACGTCCCATATGTGGTATTGAGGGAGTGGATATAGGCACCTCCGTCGTCTCTGCAGACGGCCCATACACCCCCAGCAGGTCCCGCGAAGTGATACCATATCCTTGAGACTGTGTATCATCTATTATCCTTCTACATCAAGCTCGAGAGATCTACAAGAAGCAAATTCATAAGGTTAAAGCTAAGCATAAAAAAGGCAAAGTATCACAAAGTCAAGATTCAAGTTACCATATTGACTTGAGCGAGCTCTTTGAGCCCAAACATTTCGTCATTTTTTTGGGCCAAGGGATCGAATCCATCTTCTCGCCTTTACCCCTCAGGAACATAGGTATTATCCTTGAAAGGAAGGGAATAGTCGTAGACTCCTTTGCATTCTTGCCATTGGCCTTCCATTCATTGGCTGCCCTAGCCCGCTGAATCCTCCTCAGCTACTCTACATTCAACAGAGGAGCCAAATCCCCTCTCATGGACCCCTCGTAGCTATAAGGATCGTTCGGCCACCGCAAGGAGGATACGTCGCTCCCCCAAGTCAAACTTTGCCTCAGCCCCCAATCTAATGTCCTCATCTGATACATCTCAATGGGAGGGGCCGTTAGGATGTGAGCCTCAACATCCATATGATGCTGGAAGAGCACTCTTTCTCCCAGATAAAACTCCTCCTAAAAGTATCTTATCAGCAACACCTGACACTGAGTGAGCTGATTCCTCTAAACAAGACTTTGTCGCCTCCCAATTGGATAGGGACACCTGAAAGAAAAAAAGAATGGATTATGAGTATTGATGAACTTGCATTAATCGACATTTAAAAACTAGAATGAATAAACAACTTACTGGGAGTTGAGTCAACGCTTTGAAACTCTCCCGGTAGGCCCCAACCCACTCTTCTAAGAAATTCTGCCGATACATCGCCAACTCGGTCTCATTAGTATGCCCGTCCAATCGTAGAGCACACGACCCCAAAACCTCGAAAGCCCAAACTTGTGAAAGAAAGGAAAAATATGAGCAAAATGTCTATCACGCAAGGGAGGATAATCAAATACGGTTACATGGCAGAGACATAGCTCCCATATGTCACAATATCCCATGAAACTTGAGAACTGCCCCCGAGACACTGAGCCCATAAAATGATATAACTGAGACATGATGGGAGTACTTCAGTTGTACTCCATCTCTCCCACCTCCTCTAACGCTCGCAAACACCAAAGCTGCACTGAGTCGTCTCCGTTGCTGAATAGCGTCTCTCCCAAGACATACATCAGGAACCCTTGAACATATTGATTGATGGGTGCCTTATCAGCCCCCTCCAGGGTCATACACTTGTAGTGGGACAAAGGGTTCCGAGCAAAGTAGAGTCGCCCTTTTTGTAGGACAGCTCGAAACCAAGTAGCTGGACCACGAGGTCCTGATCCTTGTCGAGATCATAGGCCCATGAGATAGGCCTCCCTCGAATGCGAATACTCGTGATATTGACGAAGTCGTGCGTGGTGAGCGTGGCCTCCCGGAATGGTAAATGAAAAGTGTTGGTGGAATCTCACAAACTCTCCGCCAAGCACAAGAATTTTTTTTTACTTTGGGTAAAAGCATTAAACCGTTCAAAAAAAAGCTGGTCATCCTCTCTACTGAAATCAGTATCTTCCCTTACCATTCCCGTACTAAATTAAGGGAACCCCTAAAATGGATGTTCGAGGGAAGGGGTTGCAAAAAACCAAAAGAGAAGGAGAAACACTTCAAGAACCATCCGGTTTGTGCATGGGGTGCATGAAAAATAGGGTTAATAGCGAAAATATACCCTCACATATGGCACGTTTGCAAATTATATCTCAGACCTTTCAAAATAGCTTTTTTATCCACTAAACTATGGCACGATTGTGGTGCCCACACCCTGTTAGTTTTTCCGTTAACTGCGAGGGTATTTTGGTCAGGTCACTTTTTGCCGGGGTATAAAAATACAACGTTAACAAAATGTTAAGGTATAATTTTGCAAACCCTAGTTTTGAAAATTTGGTAATTTACACAAAGATTTATTATGAATTTTGAATTTTAAAATTTGAAAAAAATTTAGAAAATTCAGATATGAAAATTTGAAAATTTACACATGAAGACCATACAGTCCCGCAATCTTTGAAAATTTGAATTTTCGGAATTTGAAAATTTAAATTCATATTTTCATTTTTTCAAATTCGTATTTGAAAATTTGAAGTTGAAAATATTATACATTAATGTATAATATTATATGAAAATATGAATTTGAAAATACCTTAACAAAATGTTAATATTTTCAAAATATGAAATTATGCATGTTAATATTTTCAAAATTTCCGTTAACAAAATGTTAATATTTTCAAAATTTCTGAATTTTCAAATTAGAATATGAACTTTCATATTAGAATATGAACTTTCATATTAGAATATGAAATTTTCATATTGCCTTTTAAATATTTTGATATGAAATTTTCATATTTGAAAATTAGAATTTAAAAGGCAAAATTCTAATGACAACTTTCATATTTTCAAATATGTTAATATGAAATTTTATATTTTCCGTTAACAAAATGTTAATATGAAAATTTCAAAATTTCTGAATTTTCAAATATGAATTTCATATTTTTCGTTAACAAAATGTTAAGGTATTATATTTTCTAAAAATTAAGAAAATATTTATATTTTCCATTAACAAAAGTTGAATGTTAAGGTATAATATTTTCATACTTTCTGTTAACAAAATGTTAATATTTTCAAAATTTCATATTTTCAAATTCAATCTTTGGTAATTTTCAAATTCTGATTTGGAAATATTATACGTTAAGGTATAATATGAATTTTCTGAATTTTCATATTTGGTAATTTACACAAGAGGACTATACAACCCCACAATCTTTCCTGCTAAAATATGCCCAAGTGATTTTACCAATATGCCCTCAATATGTTGGGGGATAACTTTGCAAACCCTAGTTTTTTCCAAAAAGTTGGACGGAAGGTAAACGTTTGCAACGTTAGCCATAGTTTGGTGGATAAAAAAGCTATTTTGAAAGGTCTGAGATATAATTTGCAAACGTGCCATATGTGAGGGTATATTTTCGCTATTAACCCTGAAAAATAAGATAGAAAATCTTTGTGGGCCCTACTTTGCATAGTAGTGCCGAGTGTGTGAAAAAGCGTGAAAGAGTGTGTGTAATTGAAGTGTAATCAGTAGAAAACGTACTTGTTGACAAAAAAATGGCGGCTAAGGTGTGCTTCTTGATCTGAAGTCAGAAGGGAATGATCATTTGTCCGAATTTTCGGCCGAAATCGCTTAATACGTCTGATTTGGGGAACACCCTCGTGCCCTTTTTTAGTGCATAGAAATTCCATAGTTACCAAAGAAATTGGGAAAGAATAGAGAGAGATTTTAAGGATTTATAGAGAAGAAGTGTAATTAGGGTAGGATTTGAGGGAAAAAAACTCCTTCTTAAGGAAGAATTCGAGAAATAGCGTGAATGAATTATAATTGAAATGTGTGAAAAAAATCCTAAATATCGCGCCCAAATCTGAACGGATAAACTTGCCACTTTTTCATTTAATTTTGTCAAACATGCTGACTAACCGGTCGATATGTTGAGATTTAAACCTTCTGAGTAACCGGACGGTTTTTGGCATGATATTTCGACTCTTCCTCTTCTCTAATTAACCAGCCGGTTTTTTACCTATAAAAATAAATTTACATGTTTACATGCCTTTGTGTGTTTCCGTGCTTGTGCGCCTTGCATGCTTGTGTGACCTTTCTTTTTCATAAGTTTGTGTGTTGTGCATGCTTGTGTATTTTGAAGGATACCTAACTCATCAGTTCAGTAATATTTTGTATGGTGTAAGGCCAGTGCAAGATCCCGAGTTTGTTGTCAGAAGCAACATTGTCCTCATATGGTGTGAATTGATATGTTCGGCACTCAACAGCTGTCTTTATGACATTGTTGGCTTCGGCTTTGAGTGGTATCTCTGAAACATTCATATGTCCAAGCGACCAACCGTTTCGACACGTTGTGGCTTCGGCTCTTGGACATACTCCAGTGTTCCTAAGCGACCAACCGTTTCAAGACGTTGTTGGCTCCGGCTCTTGGATATAAGTCCAGTGTGCATGAGCGACCAACACACACACACACACATGGCAACTTAAATAAGTTACCAGTGCAATCTGGCCGTCCATCCATAGCGGATGGACATACCATATCTAACTTTTTTATAAAAAAAACGTCGTCCGCTACATTATCTAGCGGACGGTGATTTTGACCAAAATGTCTCAATGGTATTTAATGAGTCGAAGTGATTCACAGGCAAATAGGAGGGGAAATATTGTAAATTTCATCGTCCACCTATATATATATATATATATATATGGAGCTGATCCGTTGACAGCGCTAGCAAAATAGCTAGCAAAATAGGATATTTTGCTAGCGCAATCTGGCCGTCCATCTCGAAGGGATGGACGGCCCATATCTTTTTTTTTTCAAAAGCTGTCAGACATCGGCGACACTGTCTCGCGGACAGGATTTTTTACCAGATTGCCCCTCCCACCCCATCCGCTACACAGTGTAGCGGACAACTTTTTGCCCCTGACAACCGTCAGTCAAAAAGTTGTTCGCTACACAGTGTAGCGGATGACTTTGTCCCTAATGGTGGTCAAGTCATCCACATCCCCTTGACAGTTGTCACATCAGTCATGTCCCTCCACGACTGTTACTTTGTCCTTATCCCACCGTCCGCGATACTGTGTAGCGGAATCTTGTAATAAATACTAAATAAATAATGTCCGCTACACTGTGTAGCGGACAGTTTTTACTGTCCGCTATACTATGTAGCGGACGGAACATATAAATACACATAAACCTAACTTCAAAACTCTTATTCATTCTTTCTTCTCACAAATTTTTTTAGCGGCGTTGGCAAGCGGATCTGCCCAATTTCTTCCCAATAAATCCTTTAATCGTCTAATTAATTACGTAAGTTCACAAAACCAATCATTTATTTGTTCATAATCTAGAGTTCTGATGAGTATTGCATTTTATGCACGATTTTGATTATGTATTGATGATGTGCTAGCGTTTGTCAATATACATATATATATATATATATATATATATATATATATATATATACATATTGCGTATTATATATACGTATTGCGTATTATTTGTTCATATGCTAGCGTTCGTAAAATCTGATTCCGTGTAAGTAATGTGTGTGTGTGTGTATATATATATATATATGCTGCCATGCTAGCGTTGTATGTATTATGCATGTGCTTTGCTTTTATGTATCAAGCATTGTGCGAGCGTTTGATAAAAGCTTTCATTTTTCCATAATTTCAGTTGCAAAAAATGGATTTTAACCCTGGACCAGAAGATCCCTCCGTATTATATGACCAAGCAAACCATATCAGTACACTCATATGGAATGGTGAAGTAAGATACTAAATTTATCAACTTTTTTATTCTCACGAACATTGTACACCGATAGCTTTGCTTAAATTGTATTTATTTATTCGTAGGAAAGAGCACTTCTCAACACAGTAGAGGTATCCGATAATTTCAAATTGTGGAAATTGAACAAATATCTGAAAAGATTATTGTGTGGAATTGGGTTTGGGATTTTCACGCGTGGGCAGATCTTTCAACACCTTGACCGGCACTTAATAGGTGTCCTGGTTGAAAGGTGGAGAAGTGAAATGAATCGCGCTTGGAGATATGACAATTACCCTAAAAGATGTAGGGTTCATCTTGGGTTTACCAGTGACGGGGCAGCCGGTAATAGCTCCTCTGTCGGAAGCAACGAATAAGAGAACCGCTAGGGACTTTTTTCTTCGATACCTGAGGATCAATTTAGCACTGGTGGTATCAAGTTGAAGTGGTTGCTAGATACCTACAAGGTTCTGTCGGAATACTACACGGATAAGATGCTTGTACTGGACACACAGGCCTTCCTCTTGTGGGTGATGGGGGCAATTTTATTCCCAACGACGTCGAAGAACACGATCAACGTGAAATATTTATCGTTGTTGGGTAACCTGCGGGAGGTTGGGGATTATGCATGGGGTGCAGCAACTCTTGCGTACCTATACCGAGCATTGCACAAGGAAACGAGGCCCGACTCCAAAGCTATATGTGCATGTCTCTTGCTATTGCAGGTACATCATATAAATCTTGATTACGCGTTCGATTTTTTTTGTTGAATCGACAATAAATTTTGACGATACTATATATAATTTGTCTTTGTTCTCAAGTGTGGTCTTATGAACACCTTGTTGCTGGCGCACCCAGGCGTAAGGACGGAACCGATAATGTGTGGCCTTGGTTGTGCGCTTGGGAGTACAGCCGGAAGGAGAGCCACTACCCGAGGAGAGACGATCCCCATCACAACATTACGTACTATCGGGGGGAGCTCGACTCGCTATCTCCGGGCCAAATACGTTGGGCACCGTACAGACGTCTGGCGCGACGGGTGGGAGAATCGTTCGTCTTCACGCTCTTCGGGTTACAGCGCACACCCCTGATCCACTTCGAGATCGCAGAGTGGCAGCTCCCAGACCGAGCAATGCGCCATTTTGATTGCCTGCAGGGGTTGCCAACCAATGCCCCAGATATTAGGGTTAACAGGAACCCACCGGTTGTCAGATGGTTTGGCAAGGCGAATGCGCACGAATTGTGCGGGGCCGAAATAGAGGTTTGGAGTTCTTGGCAGGACACACTGGCGGCCATTGTGTCGGAGCTTGACCCTGTGATCAGCATCGAACAACACAATGAGTGGTACTACCGCATCACCCGGAGGAGAGTAGCCCTAGTAAGGTTTGAAGGCGGGGAGAAGTACCACCCTAGGGGTCAGATCGATGATCGTATGGCATACGATCTGGTAAGTTACCCAACAAGTGCTTTTAATTGAATTTGATGATTCTAAGTGTGTGTTTGAAGTTACTTATTTATTATATCTTTGGATGTAGGTTAATGTCTTGCTCACCTTCTTCCAAAAGTTGAGCGAGTGGAAGGATCTTGTGGATGCAATGGGCCAGGAGCTTTGCCAACAGGCTGATGCATTGGTGTTTGGCTGCGGGAATTTTTTGCACCAAGCATCGGGATAGCCTTCGGGCGTCAGCCCGAGAATGGGTTATCCGGGGTGGCAGCCCCCTTATGTGAGTGAGGGATATGGTGATCCCTCGGGACAGACTTCGGAGGTGAGCCAGGGATAGGTGGTCCCTCTGTACCGGGAATGGGTGGTGATTGGGGATCGCCAAGCACCATGGGATGTAGATAGTGTCCCCTCGTTCTCTTTGCTTCCAGACTCAGAACCCCTACCCCTCTCTCAGAGTCAAGTCACACATGACTGGGGTTTCAAAAACATCAGTCTATCCGAGACACTGCCCATTGTCCCGTGGGCGGGACCATCTGGCGCATGTGTTGCGGATGTACAAAGCCCAGTTGGATGCTATGGTAATCTTACGATTGTTGTTTAATGCTTATTGTAACTTGCCAATTGTAAATGTTAACTCGTTTCTTACGCCATTTTTTGTTTCTCGCATAATCTATTTTGTGCCATGGTCCACTATATCCGTGATGTAAGAGTACCGGCGCGGCCAAAGCTCCAATTTCGACTGAAGAAAAAAAAGCCCAAGCAACATAATACTTTGGACTGCGGCGTCTTCGTCTGCATGTACATGGATTACATTTGTCGGTCTGAGAGCCTCAAGGCGGCCGTCTGGAGTGAAGAATGCGTAGAAGGCTTTAAATATATGATAGCTTGGCAAATTATGAAAGGCCGACCTAGAGCGGTTAGGTTTATTGAAAATCCGTCTAAGGACGAGAATCCGGCTGAAGATGATGAGGACCCCAGTTGACATTGTAACATTCGAATCAGTTTTTTTTAATAAATCTTGATTATTTTTATGAAAGTTGTCATTGATTTGATTGGTTTGATTTGATTTGTGTTGAGATCAGTTGATTTGTGTTGAAGATGATTGATTTGACTGATTTGTGTTGAAATCAGTTGATAATTGATTTGTGTTGAAATCAGTTGATAATTGATTTGTGTTGATTTGAGATAGCATTGTTTGTGTGGTTTTTTTGCTCTCATTGAGAATGATTGAATGGTGGGAAACAAAATGGGGGTAAGTCCTATAAAAAAAATTTATTGCACCGTTCGCTACATAGTGTAGCGGACTGTCATAGAACCAAAAAATTTCTAAGTGTGAGTTCAGATATAGTGCTGCGCCGTCCACTACACAGTGTAGCGGACGTGTAGAAAACAAGAAATTTTCTAAAATTTTTCTAAGTGTTGAAGTTCAGAGTTACTGCTGCGCCGTCTGCCACACAATGTAGCGAACGTTCATAGACAAAAATTTCTAAGTGTTGGAATTTAGGGAGTCTGCTACGCTATCCGCTACACAGTGTAGCGGACATGTAGAAAACAAGAAATTTTCTAAAAAAATTCTAAGTGTTAAAGTTCAGAGCTACTGCTGCGCCGTCCGCCACACAGTGTAGCGGACTTGTAGAAAACAAAAAATTTTCTAAGTGTTGGAGTTTAGAGATTCTGCTACGCCGTCCGCTACACAATGTAGCGGACGTTCATAGACCCAAAATTTTTCTAAGTGTTGGAGTTTAGGGATTCTGCTGCGCCGTCCGCTACACAGTGTAGCGGATGTTCATAGACAAAAAATTTCTAAGTGTTGGAGTTTAGGGAGTCTGCTGCGCCGTCCACTACACAGTGTAGCAGACGTGTAGAAAACAAGAAATTTTCTGAAAATTTTCTAAGTGTTGAAGTTCATAGTTACTATTGCGCTGTCCGCCACACAGTGCAGCGGACTTGTAGAAAACAAAACAATTTCTAAGTGTTGGAGATTAGAAGTTTAGAGATTTTGCTGCGCCGTCCGCTACACAATGTAGCGGACGTTCATAGACCCAAAATTTTTCTAAGTGTTGGAGTTTAGAGATTCTGCTGCGTCGTTCGCTACACAATGTAGCGGATGTTCATAGACCCAAAAATTTTCTAAGTGTTGGAGTTTAGGGAGTCTGTTGCGGCGTCCGCTACACAGTGTAGCGGACATTCATACAATTGAAATTTTTTTTAGTGTTGGAGTTTATAGATGCTGCTGCGCCGTCCGCTACACAATGTAAAAAAAACATTACAGGCTCTCAAAAGATTATTAGAAAAAAAATACAAAAATATTATTACAAAAGTCAAACAGACTTGATGGCTTATGAAAGATTATTACAAGAAAAATTCATTAGACTAAAGGTCCACTGTAGCTTCTTCTTCCTCATCTTCGGCGTCATCTTATTCCTCGTCTTGCAAACCCCTTGGACTTATCCCCAGTGCCTTGTAATGGTTCCGCTTGTCATGGTTGGTCATTTTGTTGTACAATGCACACCTTCTCAGCTTTTTAGGTTGAGTTGCTTGTTCAATAGAGCTCTTCATCCGCGTAGATCTCTTGCGGTCTTTCGTTTTCCATATAATTAGATTCAAAGGCCGGATATCATTGTCGTCTTCCTCCCCCGGCTCTTCATCTTCTGATCCCGTTGTAGGCTCAGTGTCAACCGCATTGAGGACTGAAGCTACTTCCAACTGGCCGACGATGGGCTCTTGCTGCTGAGCTACCTCGAGGAGATGTTTATATCCGACCATTGTAGCAGCACCTTTTACGGACAAACGGGTGGACATTGTCACCAGATGATTATACCGCAACGTCTCTGATTCTTCAAAGTCAGTTTACGGGTGCTTCGAAAAGGCAATGGTACCGTGCAACCTATTTGCCCCTTTCGTCCACCGTGGCAGGACATATTTATCGGGGATTGTCCTGATATTCTTCTGGGTGAAAAACCGCAGAATGTGTCTACACAGGATGCCATGGAACTCAAACTTCTTGCAAACACATGTCACCGAGTCCATCAATGTGTCATGGCTCACCGTATAAATTATGCGCAGCTTCTCAGGGACGAGGTCATTCACGAGCGAATAAACTTTGTACTCACGCGTAGACTTTTCTGCCACCTTGTTTATATTGTATCGTCCCAATTTTCACAGCTCTACTTGGTATAGCATGAAGATCTCATTCGTATAGACTTCGGCACCGTTCAGCTCCAGCGGGGTCTCAAGCAACCTTCTCCTTTATTTGTACGTGGTTGCAAAGTCTGCAGCCCTTTTTCACAAATAACAAGGCAACCACTTTTTGTGCGGATGTGACGAAACTCTTCAAATTGGTAGTTGTACTCAAATAACTATCGAACGTGGCATTCATAAATTCACTCATACATGTCATTTTCATGCCCGCAGAAAAATACCTCCTCGTGTAAACGCCAATCCATTGCTCTTTGAGCTAATACAAGTGCTAGAGCCACTCGTTGTCTTGCAATGAGTAATCCTCAACACGCTTTTCCCACCTCTCCTCAAATTCCTCAATCATTAACGACTTGTTAACGCACTTGTCAAAATCCTGTTTAAAGTCTGGATACTTTGCATACACGTGATGCAGACGTTCAGGGTATTTGTTGCTTATGTGCCAAGTGCACAAGTTGTGTCGAGTATCTGGGAAGACGGTAGCAATAGCCTTTTTCATTGCCAAATCTTGATCGGTGATGATAACTTTGGGTACTTTGAAGTTCATTGCTTCCAGTCACGCCCTAAACAACCATACAAAAGAACTCTCGCTCTCGTTCCTTAACAAGGCGAACCCGAACATGTTGGAATGATAACGATGATTGACGCCCGTGAAAGGAGCGAAGGACATCGAGTACTTGTTGGTACGGTATGTGGTGTCGAAAGTCACGACATTCCCAAAATGCTTATAAGCTAGCCTCGAACGACTGTCGACCCAAAAAATTATGCTAACTCGATGCTCGTCATCAAGTTTATAATCAAAGGTAAACTGCGGGTCCTCCATCTGCATCCGCTTCAATAGGCTCATTGTGGATTGAGCATCATTGAGGTCATACGCGGCTCGTCTTTGGGTTCAGACAACGTTACGAACGTATGTCGTGTTAAAGTTTAGATTCTGAATTTCCCCCGCCTGTTCGGCAAGAACATTAATCATGTCGGTAGGTCCTAACCGCGCATTGCTCATTGTATGAATCAAGCTCCTTGCGACCTTACCCATCTTCTTGTGTTGATGCATCTGACTCACCTTAGAAGGGGTTACTAACGGGTGATTGTGTGTCAGTTCCAGGCTAGTAATAAGCCAATGATCTTTCTTGGGTTTATGGCTTACGAACATCTTGACCTGACAATTCGTGCGCTCAAAGTAGTCCCGTCTTCTACACGAATGTCCTATTTCGTCATCACTGTCATCATTACCTACGAGTCTCATTTTGCAGTGGGTTTCTGCCGCTATGACACTCGTATAAGCGAGAGCATATTTTTTTTGTTATGTTGCTTGTTCTTGTAGTTTTATTCTAATGCCAAGACCAACCCTCAATAAATACGCTCGAAAATATTCTTCGGCTTCTTCCAATGTTTGAAATATTCATCTTAGATACGGATCACTAGCATCTACGGGGGTGTTGGAGCTTTTCACGAAATCAGACACTGTGAAATAAGACCTATGTAGAAATAGATTACGCTTAACTATCAAATGGCGTTTCTTGAACAACCTTCATGAATAGATCAATTTAGGATGACAAATATACCAAACGTAATTTCAAAAGTGTCTCCAATTTAATAATTATTAATTTATTGAACATATCAAATTAAAATTACTAAGATAAATAGACAAATTCATCATGCCAAAACACAACAAACATAATCTCCAAAAATTCGGATTTAACTATATAATTTTTTTTTAAGTTAACGAATTTCAAAAAACTTGAATTTAACTATAATAAATTTGTTTGAAGTTAACAATTAATTTCTTGAACATCACAAATTAAAACTACTATGATGAATATAGTGATAAATCCCAAAGAAAACTATATATTCATCCAAAAAAAAAAAATACTTTATCAAGTGTTCACCATTCACAAACCTACATTGCTTGAGAGAAGCTTGAAGCAAGTGTTACTCGAAGATTGAAGGGAGCTGAAAATGGAAGCAAGTGAATCTCAAGGAGATGAAAATGCTAAAAGAGCCGAGAATTAGGGAGTTTTTGGGTATAGGTGCAATACTGTCTGCGATACTGTATGGCAGACAGTATTGGGGATAGCTCTGACGTGTGCAGAAATAAACATACAGAAATTAAGCGCCGTGTGTCAATCGTGTCAGTCAAAAATTTGTCCGCTACACAATGTAGCGGACGACTTTTTGACTGTCACATGTCAGGACAAAAAAGTTGTCGCTATATAGTATAGCGGACGAAGGAGGAGGGGAAATCTGGTAAAAAGATCCATCCGCTACACTATGTAGCAAACGACTGACAACTTTTGAAAAAAAAAAAGATATAGATGGACGGCCAGATCGCGCTTGCAACTTCTCCTATTTTGCTAGCGCTATCAACAGATCAGCTCCATACACACACATATATATATATATATATATATGGGAAAACGAATATAAGGCTAGCCTCACGCAACTAGCGGTAAAAATGACGTAGTTTCATTAAAAGAAATGAGATCAGATTTAGTCATTTTTTTTTTCACTTTTTCTGTGTATGTCTCTCTCTCCCCTCTCTCCCTGTTTTCCTCTCATCTCCTCCCCGTCTTCTCTGTCGCAGGCCTAGCTTGCCAGAAATGAAATCATCTTGCCATGAATGATTTTTTTTCTCTTTTTCTATCTCTCTCTCTCTCTCCCCCTTGGGAAGACAGTGGGCTCGTGGGAAAAAGTCTCTAGTCAATCTTCAATGGTGAACGGTGCTAAAAACTGATACCAAAAGGGGATAATCAACCACTAATTCAATAGAGCCGAAACAATCACTCAAGCACTGGTGCTCTTTCCTTCACGATTTTAGTGAGGATTAGCAAGAATGTGTTTCATTACAGGGGGACGGTGTGGAAGATGGGTGACGGTGTGGCTTGTGACGGTGGAAAGTGGGTTGTCTGCGTTGGAGATGGTGGGTGTGATAGTGGCTGCAATGGTTTTTTACGGTGGCCAGATCTTGACAAACAAGAAGATGGGTGACGGTGGGTTACACAAAGGTTGTGCACATGAATCAGAACATAGATGCAACAGGGAGGACGAAAGAATACAAGGGAATTAGAGAAGATGGGTGACAGTGATGCGGGTGATGGCGGCTGTGGTGGCTTGTGACGATGGCCATATTTTGACAAACAAGAAGATGGGTGACGGTGGGTTCGATGGTGTTGGTGGTGTGCTGAATTGTGGCAGGAAGATGGGTGACTGTGGGTGTGACGGCGGCCGGCGCAAGAAGGTTGGGGCGATGGGTTGCTAGGGCCTGTGACAGATAAATGGGGAGGGGAAGAAAATCGGGGGAAGAGAGAGATACAGAGAGAGTTGACTACAATTGTTTTAACGAAACTACGTAGTTTTTACCGCTAGCCTCACGCAACTTGCGTGAGGTTAGCCTTATATTCGCTTTTTCCTATATATATATATATGGGGAGCCGATCCGTTGCTCAAACATATAACTTAAGTTAAGTTGCCAGCGCCATCTGACCGTCCATACGCGATCTGTGACGGTCCAATTTTTTTTTGTTGCATTTTTTAAGTTTGTCCGCTACATAATATAGCAGATGATATTTTGACAAATATACCCCTCGACCCCTAATTGAGGGCCTTATATTATACAGATACAGTGTTCGTCCACTACATAATGTGGCGAACTTATTTAGAACCAATATGCAAAGGCACACTCCTTTTTTTCTCTCTTTCTTTCGCTTTAAAAACCCATTGCTCTTTCATCTCTCTCTCCCCCCATGATCTACAGCTTCCTCTGCCTCCCCAAACCCCACCTCGATCATCAGCACCAGTAACTTTAGAGAGAGTGACAAGGCTGATAACCTTGCCTATGCAGCCTTGACATCCTTAGCACCACCGCCTCTAAGAACGATAGGATTTCCGGACTAAGTTTGATAGATGTTTTCCAGTTCGTCGACAATATCGTCTCTTTTCCCGTTAATGTTTTCTCCAGATTTTTTTTTAATTTAATTGGACTTAGAGATCCACCTCCGTTTAGATCAGTTACTTGTCTTGCATGGTGGTTTAGGGCAGCGAAAGTTCAGATGGTGGTGGTTTGAGGAGGCAGAGGTTCGGATGGTGATGGTGATAGGTTTAGTGGCGATGGAAAAATGGTGGTGGTTGTAGACGATGGTCATCCTGCCTGGGCTGCGCGGTTGTGGGTTTCTTGGTTGTGGTGGAATGGCACGATGTTATGCCATGGCCGTCGTTCTTCCATTTCACGCCGCCGCCGCCACCCGTTCGGGTTTGATTTGAGTTTGGTTTGATCTCAAACTGATTTCAGTTTGTGGGTTTCTTGAGTTATGAGTGGCGCGACAGTTCTGCCATGGCTGTCGTTCTTCTGTTTCATGCAAACGGTGGTTCTGCCATGGTCGTTGTTCTTCAATTTGCCACCTCTAGTTCGGGTTTGATTAGAGTTTGGTTTGATCTCAAATTGATTTTAGTTTGATTTGATCTGCACCCGATACTTATGTTTTTTTGGTTCATAAAACAATAGATTCGTTTTGGTTTGGGATTTCATGCTCATTTCTAGAAGAGCACATAACTGAACAAACAAAGAACACACAGCACACTGATTGGGTTTTTGGATTGTCTGATACGGATGAACGCCTTTGCAGATTGTCTGGATTTTTTCTAAATAACGTTCTCTAAATTATGTAGCGGACGGATACTGTACCTACATAATATAAGGCCCCTAATTAGGAGTTGAAGGGTATATTGGTTATGTAGTGGATGGACTTTAAGAAAAAAACATGGACCGTCCGCATATCGCGTATGGACGGCCAGATGGCGCTGATAACTTAACTTAAGTTGCCTGCGCCAGTAATATATATATATATATATATATATATATATATATATATACACACACACACACACACACACACACACACACACTACCTATAAAAGTAAGAATCTTGTAAATCATTTTATTCCATTTTTGCCTTTCGTTAATCACTCTAATAACAATCCTACCATTTCATAAATACTACTCCATTATTATTCAATCCTTTCATAAATACTACTCCATTATTACCCGACCCCTTTCATAAATACTATAATTAATTATTAATTTTGTAATCATTTTCAGTTTTGCCCTCCATTAGTTATTCCAATGACAACCCTACCCTTCCCTAATTAGTTTTTTTGTAATGCGTTTAAGGAACATTATGTCATAAATTTAATCTAAACCTACATTTACACATTGGAAAACAAAATGTGCGGTTGCGAAAAATATGTGTGTGTGTGTGTGTGTATATATATACACTCACACACTATCTATAAAAGTATGAATGTTACAAATCATTTTTGGACGATTATGTCATTCGTTAATTACGTCAAATACATTCTTGCCCTTCTTTCATTATTCCCTTTTAAATTTTGATGAAATTAAAAGAATATTGTGTAATGAATCTATTATATCATTGGAAAATAAAAAGTGTGACGAGAAAGAAAAACATAACAAAGAAATTCCTTTATTATTCTCTTTTTAATTTGGTTAAAATGAAATAAACATTAGATCTTGAACTGGTTAATGAGAACTGTGATTTTTTTTCTTGCATTTTTTAGGTTAGCAAACAATTAACCAATTGAAAAATTGAAAAACAAAAACAAAATAAAGAATTGAAATACGTGAAAAGTCAATTAAGAGACAAAAAATTGTTACAAAAACAAAAACTGAAAAAAAGAAAAAGAAAAATGGTTAAATATGCATCAAAAAACAATGCTTAAATATGATGCAAATTTAAACTGAAAATATATTCGGTTATTGCAGTAAAAGACCGGGTGTTTTGCATTTCTTATTGATGAAATGCAAAGCACCTGATCTTGAAAATTACAAATCTTAACCATAAGCCAATTTAACAGATTACAAAAACAAATACGTAGATTCATTCTTTTAATTTCTCCATTTGCTTTATTTTCAGCAGTACCATCAAACATTTCTTCAATCCAGAAACCTACAAAGAATATTTCCAAACATTGAACTGATTACAATTGCGAACATCAAATATACTTTTCTTCTAAAACAAGTTACAAAAGCAATAAGAACATAATTAAATTACATTATTTTGATCCCAAAAAAGATAATAATATCAGCTCAAACATTACTATCAACTATATTTACGTGCAACACACGTGCTCTATACTATATATATATGGCAACTTAAAATAAGTTGACAGCGCCATTTGGCTGTCCATCCATAGTGGATGGACGGATCAGATCTAACTTTTTTTTTTTAAAAAAAATCGCCGTCTGCTACACTATCTAGTGGACGGTGATTTTGACCAAAATACCTCGACGATATTTAATGAATTGAAGGGATTCGCAGGCAAATATGGGGGGGGGGGGGGGGGGTAGTATTGTAAATTTCACTGTTCGTCACATAATGTAGAGGACGACGAAGTTTACTTAAAAAAAATTAGATCTTGCCCGTCCATCCGTAATGGATGGACGGCTAGATGGCGTTGGCAACTTACCTTAAGTTGTCAGCGCGTGCAACATATAAACTATATATATATATATATATATATATATATATATATATATATATATATATATATATATATATATGTATATATATATATCCAAGCGACCAATCGTTTCTACACGTTGGCTCCAGCTCTTAAATACATTCTACTGTTCCTAATCGACCAACCAAATTATTGGTTTCGACTCTTAGGTTCACCCTTTTCATGTATCTACGCGACCAATCATTTTGGCACGTCGTTGGCTCTGGCTCTTAGTTTTACCCTTTTTTATACATATGTCCAAGCGACCAACTGTTTCAACAAGTTGTTGGCTCTGGCTTTTGGATATATTCCACTGTTCCTAAGCGACCAACCGTTTCGACATTTTGTTGGTACCGGGTCTTAGGTTCATCCTTTCCTTATGTCTAAACAACCAACTGTTTCGACACGTTGTTAGCTCTGACTTTTAGATATAAGCCCTCATGACTAACCGACCAACTGTTTTGACACATTGTTGGCTCCGGCTCTTAGTCATGTGTTCTCAGTATCCGTAGACGACCAATTATTGTTACTGAAAGTTCTGGCTCCAGACAAGATTCAATATCATTCTCCCTTGTAATATTGTTCGACTACCAATAATTGTTATCATAGAGGGGCTCTGTGGACACCCCAATTTCGTAGTTATTATTAATTAAAATAAATATTAGACTTCATGATTAATTAGAGTTTATTATTAAGCTTAGGCTTAATAATATAACTCGACTAATTTAATTTGGTCTAGTCTAGTCCAGTTGTTTAGTCCAGTTTAGCAGTGTAGTAGTCTAGTCTACAAGTCCAATTGTTTAGTCCAATTGTTTAGTCCAGTGGTCAAGTTCATAAGTCCAATTTATTGGTGAATTATCCTTGATGCAAGGGATTAAATCAATATTTATCTGATTTATGAAGATAAATCTAGTACATCTCATCTGCAAAATCAGAGGTTAATACCGAATTAGAGTCTGATAATGTTTCGAATTTAGAAAAATTATTATAAAATTATGGGATGAACCGGCCGGTTTTTGACAAACCAGCCGGTTAATTAATTTTTCTCAATCTGTAATTTTAATCAAATATTCAGTCTTATCCTAAGATTGCAAATTGATACAACGATCTTTATCATTTCTGGCGCCCCATGAGGCTCTATAAACTGGCCCCTTGGCCTACATTTTCAAGGATCTTATCTCAACTTCTTCTCCCTAGAGCTTTTATACCATTTCTCTTCGAAGTGGTATATCATCTCTTAGGAGAAATTAGCCCTTCATAATCACTTAAAAATAGTCTCTAGTTTTTTGTATTGTGGATTCTTCGTAGACGTTCCTGAGCCATCCAGACAAGTATACTCGCGAGGTACATTTAATAGTTTTCTAGTCTAATTCGAGTAGTCTAGAAGTGTCTCTCATTTTTTGCGATTACATTTACAAAAATCATAAAAAGATTCGTTTTCATTTCTTAGTCTAACTCTAGGATCGAAGTCTATGTCGCCTCCCTTATGGTTAAATGTTTTATTGCATATTTATGTGTTAGAAATGCCAAAATAATAGAAATGACGTAGAGACTGAAAAGGTATGACCGGTGCCTAACACCTTCCTGCCATACAACTTAATCCCCGAACCCATTTTCCTTTTTTTCTAAAATACTAGTTATCATTTGGGCATTTCAGAGTCATTTTTTATAGGTTTTTCTTGTTTTCTATGTTCAATTAAATAAGAAGGCGACTCCATAAAATCTTCCTTCCGGAAAACTTTTTTAAGGCAGTTCGCTACAGGTAGCAACAGTGTACCAAGTACCAATGGCTAAAAACAGATGTCTTTCTAGGAGACTGCTAAAAATACAACTTGATTGTTACTATCTATCTATGAGCTTTCATCCACAAGCAACACATAAAAAATGGCTAAGCTTGTAACGATTGGGTCCACGCTCTTACCACAGGACAATGTCTATTCCAAAAGAGCTAGCCTAGTAAGTGATTATGAGTTCATAGGCAGGGTCTTATAAGATCAATCACAAATTATCTTACATCCGATATGATATATTATAAAGCTAAAGTGCAAAAAATCAAAGAAAAATATATATCTATTCATTTATATGTCATAAGGAGGTAGAAATAGTCTCTTTCTAGAAGAAAAAAAAGAGAGAAGAAAGGAGACAAAAACTCAATTTAAGCAGTCCATGACAAAACTTATACTCCGGAATAATTGGCAATTTCCTCGATAAACACAGAGAAAGAAAAAGGAAGCAAACACAACTACAATATCTAAGAGAGTAAAAACCATAAAGAGAAACGATATTCAGACTCCACTATTTCCCTCTCCCACTCCATCGACACTTTCAGTGACTTAAAATTTTCATTGAGAGCGTAACCTTGCAAACAACACCGTCCAACATTGTTTGGAGCAACGTTTAGAAGTTAATGTGACCCATCTTCCGTCCAACCTCATATAAAATTCTTGGGTCCGCTAATGATTTTTCAGAATTTCCAAAATGAAATTCACATTCAGCGTCACATCGCAAGGTTCCATATGTAAGATTAAGTTGAACAAAATCGCCAAGACACCTCAGTAGCAATAATTACCAAAAGAAAAGAACAAATTTCTCCGTCCAAAATGATAAAATTACCTCAAAATAGAATGGTCATATCCATGTCTCGATAGAGATTCGCCTCAATTACGAGTACAAACATAAATAGTGAAACCCGAGTGGAAAAAATGAAACCAAAACTTTGTGGCTATTGTAGTATATGCTACTATAAGCTTCATTTCTCTCTCAATTTCTTGGTTATGGCAAAGACTGCTCCAGCTACAGCCACAACTATCCCTGAAACAATAATGGCACGCTTCAAAGACTGCAGTGCGTCCTTATTTTCCTTCTCTTCTTGCTTTTTAGCCGCTTTAGCTTTTTCCTGCAAGAGATAAAGCAAAACTGTGAAAGTGAAGTAATTGTGATGTTGAAAGGAGGAAAACGAAGCAAATTAAAGAGGTTTTGCCTACTTTTACTTGCTGCATGCATGCTTATAAAGTACAACATGCCCTATGTGGGTGGCTGGTGAGTTAGTTTAGTGCTTCTTTTAGCTGGTAAAACTTTTTGGAAGGAACTCTGATCGCTGTTTAGTCCTGATATAGAGCAATTTGCTTTAGGCAATAACACGTATTCTTATGCGAAATTGTGTAAAGTTTGCTCCGAACTTGGTGGTGGAAGGTGTTACAATATGCTTAAAAAGAATGATTGTTGCGCGCACTACGAAGGCATACTATATTTTTCTGATTGCACCGAAAAGTCAAGTAGAATGGCCTTCCCCAAATTTTATGCATCATGCGTCATATGAAATTGTCAAAACAGACATAGCCTTTGCCAAAACAATGTTTTCTTTTTGTGGTTGTACCACCTGCTTCTACCTATTTTGCGTTCGTGCATTGCTTTGACTATATTCATTATGGACTTTAACAATAAGCTAGCTTTTGTATTTACAAAGATGTCCTTATGTTAGGCACCTAATGCCCGAAGTGCAAACAAACATTCATATATCTTGTACAAATAAGCTATATATGCGATGCATTCCTCTCAAGAAGAGCTACTTGACTTCAATAACATTGGAATTACCATCTTTCAAATTTCAAATAAGATGAGCAAACTTCATCGTTTTGATAACTCCACATCGCTATTGTCGCTAAAGGAAAAAGAAGCGTAGATCATGAATGAGTGTGAATTTTGCAAAATAGAATGTGCATTTAGTCTCGAAGGTTTATGCTTTGACAACAGCTCTCATCTTTTTGGGCTTTTTTGAAACATTTGGTACCAAGAGATCCTATAATTGACATACGAGTCTATGACCAATAAAAACTTTCTTAACTAGAAAAACATTTACTTTGGTTTCACAAGATGCATGATAACTTGACATGATTCGTAAATGAATGCCAAACTTTACCTTGATCTCGACCAAGGTGGCCACTTCCGCCGACACGGGATCGACCTCGACGCCCCTGTTCATGCCGGGATTCAGCTCCTTCTCTACGTCGACAGCCGGAAATGCATGATCGGAGCCATTTGATCCTTTTGGGCTTGGCATTTTTCTTGACCTAAAGGTGCAAATGTGGTTGTATTTACTTCTGTTAACGGTGTGAAATGGGAGGAGAGGAGAGATTGCATTATGTTATGCCTATAAGGGTGGCTTTTACCAAAATGGTGAATGAAGAATGCTTCACTGGACACGTGTCAGAAGCCCACAAAGGCTACCATATGAAGGACAAAGAAAGAGATCTCAACTGCTTTCCGTTCATGCTTTCAACTGTCCGGGAATACCGTGGGTGTTAACTAGCTCTAGATGACCAATTCTTTAGCAACAAATGAAAAATGTCGCTTTTTGGTGGCACTTTTGAAAATTCTTAACAATCCGTCTCAGCTAATTCAATTTGTTGCTAAAGAATTACCACAAAAGAGCAGAAGTTGCTCAAATATATATATTTTAAGTTAATCAGGAGAATTCTATTGATATGCGAACCATTGATATGCAAACCAAATAACAAAAGTAAACAAGTTACTTTTCAAGTCACATGATAGTTCGTCTTCTCAGTTACAAGAATAACTAGGCTATTATTCAAGAAGACGAATAAACGTAAAGTACCTATAACAACTAAATCGAAAAAATAAAATATCACAAATTGATGCTAGGGAAATAGGTCCGCAGTAGACGTGGATGTGGCACAAAGATTGCAGTCCGAATCAGATGTCAAGTATATGCTGATGTGGGACAGAGCAAGGATGGAGCACGGGCAGAGACCCAGAGCTTCCCAGACAAAGCCTGAGGAGTGGCATAGTGCTGTGAGCGCGATGGCGCAAGGTGAATACACGACATCAATCACAGTCCAATGCTTAGGTCAAGGTCCAACGTTAGGGCTTGTATGTTTTTCTCTCTAGAATTCTTTAGCTCTGCAATTCTAGAGTGAGAAAGTAAAAACGAGTTCTGAAAAATATGAAGTCCTCCAAATGAATTCTCAAGCTTCCTATTTATAGGGGTTGAGATGATGATATCATCAAGTGACACGTGGAGCTCCCCACGAGTGACGCCACCGAGGGGCCCACAGATGCCGGTGCTCTACGGACTATTGAATCGCATATTCACCCGGCCTGCTCCTCACAACGTCGCTCTGTTTGTCTGGAAAGACTGACTCACACAATGTCGGTGTGGCCAGAGAACCCTCTTGATCTAGCCACCAGTCCAAAGCCTTTGCAAAGTCCCACAGGGCGTCAATAGATGCCGAGGACGTGGCAGCGGTGGGGAAGGCTTGATGCCCAACTGGTAAGCAGACTAGGCTCGATGCTCTCTGGAAACCTATTCCCATCTTGGAGTGACTTGGGGTCCATAGGGGTGACGATGAAGAGCCCCCAGTGCCGGAGCACATAGATTAGTCACCGCAGACACCCTGGCGGAGATAGTGTCTTAGAGAGCGAGCCTATCCGGCGGGTGAGTCCTCGTGCCAAAGCACTCGGAGCTCGCCAAGGTAGTGTTCTGGATAAGTCGCCTACCTGATGGGCCGAGTTAGTAGCCCAAATGAGTCGCCTGCCCAACACGCCTAGGTATTATCCTGGAGGAGTCGCATCGCCTACCTGGTAGAAGGGGAGTTGGAGATCCTTGGCAGAGATCGTGTCTTAGAGAGTGAGCCTATCCCAGGGGTGAGTCCTTGTGCCAGAGCACTCGGAACGCGCCTATGTAGTGTCTTAGATGAGTCGCCTACCTGGCGGGCCAAGGTAGTGTCTTGGAAGAGTCGCCTACCTGGCCGGAGGGGAGTCCTCATGCCGGAGCACTTGGAGCTCCCTAGTGGAGATAGTGTCTTATAGAGTGAGCCTATCTCGCGAGTGAGTCCTTGTGCCGAAGCATTCGAAGTGCGCCAAAGTAATGTCTCAGAAAAATTGCCTACCCGATGGGCTGAGGTAGTGTCCCAAAGGAGTCACCTACCTGGCGGGAGGGGAGTCCTCATGCCGAAGCACTTGGAGCTCCCTAGTCGAGATAGTGTCCCGGAGGAGTCGCTTATCCCCATGGGATGCTGCGCACTCCGAGGAGTGGATCGAAGCACGTTCCACGACCAAGGCTAGGTACGCATAATGCGGTGAAAGGTTGGACCAACGCCGGGGGTTGAGGTAATGTGCTAGAGAGCGGGGGGCCACGACTGTATTCGTAGCACGATGCATGGGCACGACATACTTGTGCAGTGCTGGGGGCATGTGACATGGAAACGACACACGGGTGCGACAACAGATGTTGCGAGGTCAGGCGTTGTGCCAGGGGCACGTGACGCGGAGACGACACATGGATGCAGCAACGAGTGTCGTGGAGTCGGGCATCGTGCCGGGGGCATGTGACGCTGAGACGGTGCTTGGGTGCGGCGACTGGTGTCGCTGAGATGGGCGTCGTGCTGGGGGCACGTGACGCAGAAACGACGCTCGGGCACGGCGACTGGTGTCGTGGACTCGGGCGTCATGTCGGGTCAGGATAGCAACGGTTCGAATGTGCATAGCCAGATTGGGATAGCAGGGGTCCAAATGTGCACAACCAGATTGGGATATAGCAGGGGCCCAAAGGTCGCAGCCAAATTGAGATAGTAGAGGTCCAAGTGTGCATAGCCAGGATGGGATAACGACACAAATCTTGAGCCTAACTCTTAGCTATATTAAAACCCTACTCGATCAGTTCTCCAAAACAGATTCAGCATCAAACTTGAATTGATCGGCTATCAAACAAGGGAAAGAGTAGGCTTATTTTGGTTTTAAAATATTTTGAGTATGCAACTAACAAAAGCTACAAAAAAGATTACGCTAACACAATACAAGTAACATCAAGTAAACTTACCTCGGTGTATCTAAATAACATTCGACCAAAAAAATAAAATCTAAATAACTGAATAACACTTTTTTTTTCATTTTTTTCTTTTTCAATAAAGGCGCTAAACTAAAAACCTAGTCTGTACCCTCCCATCTGTAAAGTTAGAAAAGCAAGTTTGCACATGTACCAATGCAGTCCAAAATTTGGAGGCTACTCCAAGTCGTCTTCCCAAGGATCTCTCTGCAGCAGAGAACAAATGCACGGCATTATTTCTGCCGAAACATGTTATCTACTTCTTCGAATGAACATAAAATTTGGACTAGTGACTTAAAAAACGCGTAATATTACTATGACCAGATATCGGACAGGGATGACATTCTTGATACAGTCGCTCCAATTATATATTTTTGTTACATTTTTACAGACTTTTATATGTAACTATAGACAGGGTAAGACCTCCTCAGATGACGGAGGCAAAATTCCTGACCGCTTTTGCTGATCATGCGCGCATAGTTATTCACCAAGACGGGTACATGATTTGTTGCTGTCACGTGATCTCATGACCTTCTTATTGTATTTTCACCTTTTGTGCATCATAGGTATTCAAGTTATCCCTGAGAATATGCGCCCCGGTTGGATGTTTGCAGAAATTTGACGATCATGGGTTGTCATGATCTTACACTCTTAGCTCAAACCATGTAAAGCCATAGCACAGTAAGAGATAGAATTACTAATGACAGTGGTTGATAAATTCGAATCATAGTTATCAAACTCTTAACCGTATCCCTTACAGGTTAGCCGTTACTGCAAAAAACTAACACGACGACATGATAGGTTGCATTACTTATACACATCTTTCTTTTGACCAAGGCACATGGGGATGAAGGGTGGGTGCAGCTACAAGACTAAACTCCCCAAACAGCAATGTGGATGGTATAGACTTCTGCAACAAGGCAAATCCATGATCTTCGTGTTCAGACCACTTGATTTCTCCTAAATATGTATATGTAGATCATCGGAGCCATATTGAGACGATGTAACTTCCGACAAATTTGAGCTAAACAGCCACCAATCTCTCCCAGTAATGCTATGGGAAATTATCATTACTTGGAGAATCCAAGCAAAAGATGCAAGCAAAGCAGAGGATTTGTATTATCAATCTCTGGCCCCAAAACCCCGAGGACTTGGCCTTGCTGACGAGTCTGCAAATTGCCTCCTTGATTCTGACCTTCTCTTCCTCCTTGCAGTACCAGGAGGAGCCTGAATTAAAGAGAAAAAGGCACAAGGTCAGCATGAGTTATACCCATCAAAGCTTGAAGGAAGCAACACTTTCAGCAAATGAAATACAAAAACTCAGTTTGGAAGCTTCAGATGGATTGCGAAGCCAAGAGGTTATACGTCCTACTAGTTATTCCAGATAAAGAGAAATTGTTACGATTGTCATAAGGTTGTACCACTTCACATCTTATTATCAATGTTTCTGTTATTTCAGTAGCAAAATGTAGTATCTATTATAAAGGGAAAAAATGCTCTAACAAGACTGCAGTTTGCGGCTTCCAACATCTCACTATAGCCAGTGAACTTTTTCTGAGACGAAGGTTCCACCACAAAATTATTATTCATTTAGGAGAAAGAGAACTTTTCAAGACAACACACCCATGTGATGATGACGCACAGGTCACAGGAGAAAGGTCTATGCACTTTCTCCCATATGTGACCTTCAAAGCTTGCGGTTAAAGACATTTGCAAAAAGATATGTTTTGAACATTAATATGGCTTCATGTATGGAGTCCTATTAATGTTCTACTTCCTCCAATTAATCATGCTTTATGCGGTATGGTTTTCTCAATTGTCAGTATCTTATTAATGTGGATTCAGAAAACGAATATGTGAAGACGCAGCCAGCGGACATTTGCGTAAGGGTTGTCGTACATTTGACATATTTTGGCCATCACTGTGACATTCAAATGCTAGTATAGTACCAAAATAAAACACACAAAAAATAACTAAACCTTGTCCCAATTATTTGCAAATAAGTGCATACTCGAGTAGTTCAGCAAGGAACCACAGAGCAGCACATGAAGTTGCAGTGAAAAGACAAGGAAAAATACCTTTTGTTCGGATTTAAGTGCCTCTTCTAAATTGTTCAGTGCAGGTACAGATCCACTTTCCATGACCCCCATTAAATTCTTCATGCGAACACGCATTTGGAAAATTTGAGCAACAAGTTGACTCACCTAAATAAAACAAGTAAATGTCAGGGGAGTATTCACACCACTAGGAAAATGAACGAAACAGCTTTTTTCCAAACCATGCGATATGAAACTAATTAACATCATATCATCCGGCCGCTCTGTATACCTGCTGCTCTGTTTTGCCAGAATCTTGAGCAACTCGCTTCCTCCTATCAGGGGATTGTGCCAATAACTCTGGCTTCTCCCTCTCCTCTGTATACCCAAGCAAATCGCGTAAGTTAGACAAGTACAACAGTAGTGTAACATCAACTGATTAACAAGAACGTGTACTGCTGCACTTTGGGAGACATATCCAGAGCATTCTTTGGGGAAAAGTGCTTGTCGTGCATGATATAGATTATAACTATGAGTGTGGAATGGAGGAATGGAAAAACAAGTAGAAATAGAGCAAGACCTCATAAGGACTATCCTAGAAAGTGCAAAAGCAGCATAAAATGGCAAAGCTGGAAATATATACAAAGATTATGTTCAGAGAGGTAAGAGTAGTACTATTCTTCCCAATTTTTTTGCCAAGGCTATAAAACAATGTTTCAGAAACCAGACTAGTCATCGAACTGGAAAATGGACTGGCAAAGCAGTCCCTTGTTCCACCATGGTCAAACAGTAGTCCAACCATGACGTCATAATTATGCCTTACAGAATAAGGAAGTACATAAAATGTGAAACGGTAAAGCAAAGTATGATATTAAAAACAACAGATCTAGAATATTATACCCTCTGCAAGAAGTGTTTTTTCAAGTTTAAAACGACTTGCTTATATAGAGAAAGCAAATGGGAATGATAATAAAAACAGCTTGACAACGGATCTAGATAATAATGAATGGTAATGATTTATGTATCAAGCTCATCATATCAAAAGGCACACCTACCCCTCTTCGTCTCCCCGTGACTCACTCCCACTCTTTCTCAAACTCCCTTGAGCATCCAAACAGATTAAAATTCCTTTCCTAACTATGGAGGCAATTAAATGGAATCTGGGTGACAAGAACAGATTCCATCATCCAAAATTGGAAGGTGAGGTCACTCATATGAAGAAGTCAGAAAATTGGTACATATGATGGTGGGTGGATATGATCGAGCAGTCGTGAGTAGATCGGTCCAGTTCACAGTTGTGACCGGTTCTAACGGTTTTTCCCTGTTGCAATTTCTTGCCAGGTTCTTGCACAAGTCCGGTTATAGGGGGTCACTTAGTTCGGCAAGGCAGCCGGGTCACGGGCTGATCCGGTCTGGTCTGAGTTTTAAAAAATTGCTCCCAAATGAGGTCGCAGATTCAGAAACAATGGATTTATCTGTTTTAAAATACTTGGTTCACAGTCTTCAATATCATTGGGCATCAAAGTTTGGGATAGAAATTTGGGAAGCCTAAATGCTCTTCTAGCTTTTAAAGAGCAAGGAGAACAGATTGGCATAATTGTCAAGGAGAGCCTGAACTACAATGAAAAGGTGCAAGGAACATTCCTTGTAATCAGGTACTATTTGTTAGAATCACCACCCACTTATAGCAAGCCCATCTGTAGGGGTGGGTTAGTGGGGTAACAGCCAGATAATTTTTAAATATATGATATATTCTCTCATTTCTTGTTGACCAAGTTTCCTCATAGGCAAGTTAGGTTAGCTGATATGTATAATATTAATACGAAATTTTGGTTAGCTATATACACAAGTCATGTTAGGTTAGCTTATACCGTCTACACTCCTTGGTTTGAGTGTGCCCTTGAAGAGAGAAATCCTACAGTGTGATTTGAATAAAGGTAAAGAACCAATGTACACAATCAGAGGGAAGCTTCCTGTTCCATTTGCTGTCTGCTTCTACCTAGTTTTTGCATGCCAAAGCATGATGACATAAATATAAGACAAATGATTAGTTAAATACAGGATCATCTCCGTGAATTGGAAATATACTTTAGGTACCGCACTTCAATTTTTTTATCTTAAAATTGATGATATTTGATGAGTAGATATTACGAACTCTGATACATGCCAGATTGAGGTTGCTCATAAATGCTTGGTGGAAAAATTCAGGGGAGAGAGTGCACATGGAATTCAATTTACCTATGTAACGTCACACAACTCTAGCAAATGCCTCTCATAGCAGGTTCTTTAGAATGTCCATTTTAAATACCATGACTCATGGACAACATTTCACAGTAGTAGCTATAGGAGTGCTAAGAAACTTGAATACATATTTTCATTAATACTAGACAATATGAATATTTTGCCGCATATAGAGATAAGATGAATCTAACGCTTAAGACACAACGAAACATGAAGAACTACAATTTTCATCTGACTGAAAATTGTATTCTTTGGCAATGGTGTTCTATTATAACAACAGGGTTGTCTTGTATAGACCTTGGTGATTGTAAAGTAGGAAAAAGCCTAACTTGCCTACGAAGAAAAACTGTAGAATAGAGGCAGCATCCTACAACATGCTGCCAACTTAGAAAATGCTATCTAATAAAGGCCAAACAAACAAAAAGTACCAGAACACAATCAAGAAGGTGGTCCGGTGGAAAAAGAGAAGCCGGCCGTCTCTCCTCTCTCTAAAAGGAAGTAGCCAGCTATATGTGATACTTTGCCTTTGTCTTTTTCCGGGTTGAACACCAAACACTTGAGAATTGGAAGAATATTTAGCGGATGGTCAAAGAAGAAAGCAATTCTTTTTCCAAATAATAATTATCGTTGGTTAAACAGTCAGATTGACAACTGCAAGTTAATTCTATAGAAGATGTTAGAAAGTTCTTCGAAGAGGTGAGGAAAAAAAGGACCTGGAGTCATTGCTTCAATCATCCCTTCCATTATCTTTAAGCTCTTCTCTGCCTCTCGAATTTGCGCAGGAGTAACCTGCTTAAAAACAATTAGCTTATAGTCTCTCTCGACTGTTGAGCCTTTAATACAAGAATACATATGGAAACGGTGAAAGAGAAGGACTCCATTGCATCTTAGCACTTGTCCAATCTCGAGTGCAGGTATACACAAACACACAGACACAGAGATGTACATATACTCATTTTAATGTCTAGCTCTTTATGAAGGTTGCTGAAAAAAATGGTGGCTTCACCTTTTTGGCAACAGACAAACTCAAAATAGTTATAAGAAAACGAGATTGCTATACCTTCCCCATGCCAGGAATCATTCCAATAACACGGGACATGGAACCCATACGTGCAACTGCACGAGTTTGCTTTAGGAAGTCATTGAAATCAAATTTAGCGCTCATAATCTTCTTTTGCAGGTCTTCAGCATCTTCTTGGCGCATCTACCCACAATTCAATCAATAATTTCGTTAAAGTAAGGTCCCATCAAGGATCAATGATATTCAATTTACTGACACTCACTACTTCTTGTGCCTTCTCCACAAAAGATAGAACATCTCCCATTCCTAAGATGCGACCTGCCATACGATCTGGGTAGAAAGGTTCAAGGTCTTCCATGCGCTCTCCCCGTCCTACGAGCTTAATTGGCTTTCCTGATACCTGTCATACGAGCTGTTATCAACAGAAAAGAACCGTATGTCCCTCAAAAGAAAAGAAATTTGATAACTGAATGTTAACACCAGTGACACCGAAAACCGTAAACTCCTTTAACTTCTCTTTATATCATCTGCTAAAAAAAGGTTGAAGTACGTAGTTTAAACTCTAAAGTATCTATTTTCGGTTGAAAGGTGTGAGCTCACCAACTCTCTATCCTTGTAATAAGTTAAGATCCTTATTTAACTGCTTACAAAGTTAATACAAAATAATGTTACATGGAGAAATGCTCAATCCATTTCGTTGCTCATTTACCTCAAATAGGGAAGATAATATCAATGGCCTGTGCTCATGAATCAATTAGGTCATCCCCCTTGTTTCTTCATCAAGTTAATATCTCCCTATATTCTCACTTTAATCTTCTTTGTTGCTTGACCCTATCTGTCCCCTGCTCCCCTTAACGCGTCCTCCCCAAACTTGTCACTTTTAGTTGAAAAAAAAAGGAACCAGATCTAAAAGCATTAACTGTGCCACATTTCATGCCAGTAAAAGCATTTAGGGGGAAAACAAAGGGGGGTTAACTGCTATCAGAGGTATGTAATAAAGAGCTCCCGATCTCTTCATCCCCGTTCTTTCTTTTTCTAATTGGCAGTCTCTACTTGAATTAAGTTGTCTTTTCCTCCATTTTCAGCTTTTCTCTATAAGGCGTTAATTGTGCAATTTGCTATCGATGAGACCAAGGTGATAGAATAGTGGTAAAAGGCCTCTCCTTTTCCTGTGCAAGGCCACTCGTAGGCGTTATGGGAGTACGGTTAATAGGGGTAAGCGAATTCTACTGCTGTGACAAAAGAAAAAAGGTAGCTATGTAACCTCGTTTTATCCTGTATCAACATCCATGTTTCATACATTAACAGCTTATAGTAATGCTCGTTTTCTTTTAGGTCTAAATCCATGTTCCTCTAAGAGGTTTGGGCAAATTTCCACCATTTCTTTTGTTATTAAAACGAAGGAAAACGTTTTGACCTTATCTCCGAGGAAAAAAATTACTAAAACTAGAATTGTTATGTGTTTTTCGGTAACACTTCTGTTAAACCCCAAAAGATTCCAGTTTTTGGTAGTTGCCATGTTACCAAGTTATCACATGAACCTGCTTTAAAATAACTCGTATAATAATTCCACATCAAACGTTAATCAATTCCAGATGTGATCACATAAAATAACTCGTATGAGTCTCTCATCTTTAACTATCACAAAACAAAAGATAAATAGCATATATGTGATTTCTAAGTAGGCACACGCACATATGGACTGGTAGATAAGCTATTAGGTAAAACGCCTGTCCTGGCAACCATGAGGCCAGCTATGAGAGACTGCCACTTGGTTCAAAGAATGACACAAGGCCAAGTCTGCACACAGCTCACCCCTCCACCGTCCAATGACTCCAATCAGTAAAGAGCAAACTGGTTATGACATTTTTAGACACGGATAAAGTTAGAACGTCATGTAGATTTTCTGTAATGGAAATAAGAATACACACTAGCAATGACATCCAGTTATAGTATCATGTCCAATAGAACCAAGAAATACAAATCTCAAAAGAACTAATGCATCAAAACTTGATACTTGGGGATAACTACTACCATCATAATTTTGGTTGCACAGTAATAAGAAGGCTGACCTCTTTAACACTCAGAGCTGCTCCACCTCTAGAATCCCCATCTAGCTTAGTCAAAATGGCACCAGTAATTCCAATCTCCATATTGAATGATGTGACCAATGCTGCAACCCAACCAGAACTTGGAATAAGCATCTTATACCAATGTCGAGAGTTAATCTCCTTAGCACTTAAACCTTCATACTTTAAGGATATCTTTGCTCAAAAGATTAATCAAAGATAAGAGTCAACTAATAGATAGATACACATAAAACTTGAGCATTTAATTAAGCACTCTCCTTAGACGATACGTGTGACAAAGGTATGCAAGACATGACTTATCGCTCTTTAAGCATAGATGAACAAGAAATCACATTTGAAAGGAAAAACATGGGCACAATTTCATTAGCAGTTATGAATACTTGTGCTTGTAGAGACACTACAACCGTTAATGTCCATACCAATCTCCCTCAAGTAAAAGCACCCCCCTCTCAATCATCACACGTATCTATAATCCGAGGGTGATAAAGGAACAGGTCAATAAATGAATCAGTTGCATGAACTAAAAAACCTTATCCGTTGTTAATCAACGCCTCTATACTGTTGAATCCTAGGGGAATGACAAGTCATCAGTCAAAAGGGGATGGCATTTCCAATTGCAACCAAAAAGCGGCTCATTCTTGCAAATATTTGTTGGGACACTCGTCCAGAATTTCAGCAATCTAAAGTCTAAAACTTTCTTTAGTGTTGATAAGGACACAATCTGAATAGAGTATCAGATTAAGCCCAAGAACTTTTTTTTTTTTTTTGAGGTTCATTGTGATACCTGTCTAGCCTGATAAATATTTTTTCAATAAAGGTTGTAACTTGTAAGTATAATTCGTCATAGAACTTCACCACCAGAATGAGTAAAATAGATTTAATACCTGCAGCTTCTTGGCCAGTCATTGCATCCACAACAAGCAACACTTCCGTGGGATTCAACACCCGTTTCACTTCTTTCAACTCGTCCATCATTGCTTTGTCTATCTGACGAAAACAAGAAAATAAGACAGATAATAAACTGGGTTCCTTTACCTAAGATGATCTGCAAATTAAAGCACAGGTCATCTACCTGAAGTCTTCCAGCCGTATCCATAATGACCACATCTACATTTTTCTTCTTAGCCTCTTCTAGACCTTGCCTAGCAATTTGTGCAGGTTTAACCTCAGTTCCCGCGGTATAAACAGGCACATCCACCTGTCCAAACATTAATAGTATGAGAATGACTTGATGACCCAGAATGTGGGGAAGACAGGAAATATAAATTAAAAACTTGACAAGCACCTGACTTTTTGCTTTTTGAAGTTTTTGAATGAGTCCAATTTAAATGACATAGATACCCAATACTTCTAGTCTTCTATGCATATCAACTGAGATTTAGAGCTTTTACGAGCATAATTACATTAGGCATTTTATATATTATTGATGATAAACAACTCAGCGCAAAGCATTACCAACATATGAAAGACAGGCCTCTCTAAACCTTCATATGCAAGCAAACTAACAAGATTTGCGGCACTCATAAACATATTAATTACTCCCTCCATCCCTAATTAATTGCTCATATTTCCTTTTTGGGTTGTCCCAAAATAATTGATCACTTTCCAAATTAAGAAAGATTTCATATCTGTTTTTCCATTTTACCCTTCTTACACTTTTTTCATTCTATTTCTCTCTCTACATTTAATCGTCCACCAACCCATTTTTCTCTCTCCTGGCCCACTTTATTCCCTTTTTCTCTCTTTCTCTCTCTTGGGGTAGAATGGGAAACTCAAAAAATATGACTCATATCCTAAATAAGCATGTAAGTCAAACATGATCAATTAATTAGGGACGAAGGGAGTACAATAGTACCAGGCATGAGGATCAATAAATTGCAAAAGCACATTAGACAATGCACATTCTGAGTTTTTATCCGTGGCATATACATACATATGTGTGTGTGTAAATATATGTCTTGCAAAAATGAGGCTGCGCAACCAAAGAATAGTTTGGAATGATTTGTCATATGCCAGATTTTAATCATCATCATCACCATTTGTCCCAAACTAAATGGGGTTGGCTACTTGAATCCTCCTCTTCCATTACACCCTATCAAAGCTCATGATCTCTGATAAATGCCTAGCAATCAAGTCTTTTCTCACTACTTCTCCCCAAATTATACTCGGTCTATCCCTACGTTGTCTTACCCCATCAACTTGGCACAAATCCTTTCTTCTCACAGGAGCATCTAGAGCGATGTTCCCTTATCTTCTCCTCAATCAGAGGCACCCCCACTTTGTTGCAGATATCTTCATTTCTTATTCTATCCCTCCTTGTGTGGCCGCACATCCACCTAAGCATTCGCATTTCAGTTACACTCACCTTATATGCACAGTGTTTCCTAGTTGACCAACATTCTGAACCACATTGTTTACCTCACCAACATCCTCTAAGATTCTTCCTTCAACTTGAGAGGACTGTTGCGATTGCACAACACTTCAGACGCAGACCTCCACTTTAGCCAACCTGCTCCAGATTTTATCTTGTTCTGCAACAGGCTGAAAACCATATGGGACACTTTAATCTCCGTATTAGTTGACTACCCCTATCCTAAATGGACTCTACAAACTTGCATTAAGTACCTGCATAGGACACTCAACATCTGGACACAGGTATGGGATATGCTTCCGACTCTTTGTACGGCGTATGCTTCTAACATAGAATATAAGTTTGTGAAGGACTCTGCCTTATATGTTCTTTTGTCTCATTATTGCTTTTTAAATAAATTAAGTTCCCAATTGACATATGTTAAATAAAACATCATTTTACTTGAGAACAAATGGAATATAACAGATAGGAACATTTGACAACAAATGTTATTTCGAGTCTAGATACTTTTCTAGCTATAAGGGTTCTGAATTTGTACTAAGGATTCATTTGACTTTGGCCTTCACTTTCAAAAGCCTACTCCTAGTTTATCTTATTGCTCTTGCACCAGGAGCTGGGCTCGACTCCAAGATCGTCTAGTCCATTTCTCGCCAACTGGCAGCTGCAATCAAAGCATCTCTTTCGTACACAAGACACCATTTTACCTAAGAATAGATGCATAATAATGACAAATAGGAACATATGGCCGTGTCCCCATGTCTTTGGACTTGGAAATCACAAAATCTGATGCTTGAAACGTAGCCAAACCCAAAATTTGTATTGAGACTGCATAATATAGGACCACTGCTAAAGCCAGCTTGATAGTTTTTGTTTTTCCCCTTTATTTCGGTTACAAAAGGAGCCCTAGGCAGCCAGACTCCACCAGGGTTTAAACTCGGAAGTCACTGATTTTAGCAGCTGGAGAAAACCATCCAAATAGGCACTGTAAGTTCCCAGGTTGAAGAAGTTCGGACAAGATTTCCCAGACAAACTAGAGTCCTTTTTAATCGTCATCTTGAAGTAGAAATATACTAGCTTCTTGAAAGGGCTCCAGACCATTGTGCCACAGTAATTTGTCAATCAATACTTGAGATTTTACCTTCTTTGGCATCTAAAATAAAATCTATACGGAAAGGAAACAAATAGGTAGCTCTAAAATTTGAAAATGCAACGTGACAGACAAGAAAATTACACAATACCTGTTTACCCAAAATCACAAGCTGGTCAATTGCAGCTGGTCTGTAAACATCTCCAGCTATCAGCATGCAAGTCTTCCCCTATGGTCCATATTACACCACAGATTCAGCAAGCTTAACCAAGCCTGGACTACAAACAACCCAGAGGTGTGTGCAAGAGAGTCGTGTTTTTAAAACATGCACCTGCTTCTTGAGGTACAAAGCTAACTTTGCACTAACAGTTGTCTTCCCTACTCCTTGTAGACCAGCCAATAAAATCACAGTTGGGCCAGATTTTGCAAAAACCAGCTCAGAAACCTCTCCACCCATCAGTTTCACGAGTTCATCACTTACAATCTGCATCAACAAGTTATTCGATGAACATTAGTTAAATCAGGAGATCTATAACAAAACCCCTAACCTTCTTAGAAACTGCTCATGCAGCCCAAAGAAGGATGATGGACAGGATTTAAAAGACCAGAAAATATGGACGAAATAGTTCCAAGAACATTTGAAGGAGACGAAATATGAAGGATGATGGTCCATATGTGTAGAGGTCATACGGAAGAGATTAGATGGTGCTGACAGAAACAAGTGTGCTGAGTATATAAACAGAACAAAAACCATTTGTGTGACACGAGCCAAATAGACAGACTGATATAAACAAGTGCACTGCCTATAAAAAGAGGAAAAAAGTGCAACTTCCCATCAACTTACGGGAGACAACTCCAGTCTAAGGTACTTGAACTCAAGACCTCCCAGAGCTGAAGAATTTGCTACCATGCTAACACCCAATTACTCTAAAAGCTTAAGTTACTACCCAATGAGCCACGCATGCCTATCAAGTTCAACAGAGGAAGCAAAAAGCCTTTTTGAAGAGGAACTAAGTACGGTAATGAAATTCTGCTGCATACTTTGTCTTCTATAAAGTTATTCTTATGGACAGTTATTTTAATCAACTTACACATTGTAGTTGGTTTTCATTATGGCATATGAAGTCATTACATGATTTGTAGCCTTCTAACAGAAGGCAGGCCTTTAGAGGTTCAAGAATTAAAAACTGTCATTTTCTTCACTTGGGTTGAAACTGTTGGGGAGTTCTTGTCATTTCACGCTCGATTAAAATATCGTTCTTAGTCTTAGTTATCTTGTTACGGATTCATTCATATAGAACCATTGTTTTTACCAGATGGAAACACTGGAAAGCGGTATACCATGAACTACAAAAGGTGGTGTAAGGTGAGAAATATGCGTACTTTAACCAATTGCTGGTCTGGTTTAACTCCTCGAATCAATCCAACGCCAACTGCTTGGTCGCTTACAGCTTGGACAAACCTTCTCACAACAGGAAGGCTAACCTGTTAAGGGAACATGCAATCGTCATAATATACAAGACAGTGTTCCACATATAGTACAATATACACTTACATCTGCTTCTAAAAGAGCTCTTCTTATGTCTCTCATAGGTTCCACAATGTTTTCCTTCGTCAATACCTCTGACGAACAAGAAAGTAGTGCGGAATCATGATTAGTAACTTCAGCATGAATATATCCAAATTGGATCTGCTCAAAAGGATTTAGAAATGATGGAGCCACCTATTTCAAAAGAAAAGGCAACTGCAAGTGTCTACGGCATACATACATAAATGTGGTTAGCAATTAGACAGGAAGACAGACACAAGCTATCGTAGCCAAAAGGTCACCTAACTGGTGCAGCAGAGATGATATGTTGCTAAGGATAAAAAGCATACAAACAATTTGGCAGGCAACAATGCATCTCTTTCAATCAGGAGAAATTTTCCATGTCCCCAGTGACGTAAATGGGGAAATGCAGAAGGACAGCAACTTTATAGTCGCAACAATTTAACGTCTTTCAGGGAAGTGTTGGAATTGCAAGAGCAGCAGAAAACTATTTTTCATTGTGCAGTAGCTCCACAGATTGCAGTTAGGCCAATCATAGCAAACATTTGAAAGTCTCTGAAAAAAGATTTTCAGTTCATTGCTTTTTCTAGTAAGTACCCAAACATAAAAGAGAAGAGTAAAAACAAAGATGAAACATTAATATGGGGGACTCCCGTTGCAAGAAAAATTGATCATTCAATCTCCTTAGTGCTGATGCAGCACAACACTGTAAGAGATTGCTACCGAGTAGCAAGGCTACAATAAGTCTATCTCCACATTTGTCTTTCTTCAATTAGTCTGCCTCAAAAAATTTCAGTCATGGTCCCACGCACGCACAGATACTCATGTATGTTTATTCGCTATTATGTCACATATGCTACAATCAAACTGTCTTACAATGCATTTACATTCTGTATGGACAACTGCTGCAATTAACTTGAGAAGCTTGTTTTGATTCAACTCTCCCAGGCATCCAAGAAGGTTACAAAGACTTTTTCAGTGTCTTCTTACAACAGAAGTTTCCAATATTATGCTTCTGATAATGATCATAAGAATGTTCAAAAACATTTATTTGCCAAAATTGTTTACTATCTATTAAGATAGCCTTATGGCCCTGATATTTCAGCATCGTACGAAAAAATTTCTTAGTCATTCAATTTTCAGGAATACGCCTCTCCAATATGCTATTGCCTATCGGGTGCACTACAGAAATGAACATACAGTCTAGAAATTACTCTCCCTTTTCAGGCATATGTGTTATTGTCCCAAAAAATTATCAGCACCTCTGCTCGACCAAATAATAAGGCTGTAAAGATGAGTAGAATAAGGCGTAAAAACTTCCAGGATGCGCATATTTGACAAAAGGAGGTGCAAGCCCAGACCAACTGGTTGATATTCTACATCACTTGGTATAGAGGCATCTTCCTTAAGGTAGATTCGCACAATTTCGTTTCCTGGGTTTCCTTATAGCAACTAACTTGGCTGTCTGGAAGAGTAGCTGATCTGTTTTGGTGTAGAGCGATGGCAACTACCCTTGCTGATGCTTAAGGTTGGACGTGGGGATGGTCTCTATCACCTGTGTGACATGAGATTTCTTGTTGCGACCGGGTTCTCGTGGAGATTAAACACGCCCCCCGCCCCCCACACAGTAGCAGTTGCAGCATGCTACTGCTTTACTGTGCATTGTGGATAAGAGATGCCTATAGAGCCTCTTTATGGAGAGCTATGTTACATGAACTCTTCAAAATCCGTGAAGTACCTGTGTCGGACACTTGACTCTTGGACATAGGTACGGGATACGTGTCCGACACATCCTTTAAGATATGCCAGTAAGAACACTATATTATAGTGTTTCTTTTACTTTGTTATTGCTTTAAGATGATCTCAGTTTTAAGTTGAAACAATATGCGTAACTTAAAACACCATGTAAGCTAAGGAACAACTAAAAAACAAGAACATATAGGAACATTTTGGCTTGGATTCTGAAAAATAGACAAATCTGACACTTGGACACGTATCCGACTCGTAAACTCGTACCGAGTCCATGTAACGTAGATGAAAAGTGTTGCACCAAGTTTACCCCAGTCCATGTACAGTTCACCGTGAACTACTACCCATGTTTCCACACATGCATTATGAGAATACTCCACACAAACACTCTGCACCAGGCATGGTTTTAAATCGCGGAATCAGGATACGTAACGGTCGCGGTGTAACGGTATCGGGCGTATCGGACGTTACGTAACGGGAATCGGTTATCGCGACTGCCAAAATTTTTCAAGCATTGGTAAATGCTTAAAACTCAATGATATGAAGGTTGGGAGCTTAAGATCTTTCATTTTAATGCTTTTAATGGTTTAAAGTTTGTTTTAAACACATTGTTGGGTCAAAATCTCTTTTAATTCAGTCCAATTGAGAATAATTTAATATTTGGACAAAACAAAAAAGTTGTACACAATCTGACCATAAAATTATTAACTAAATTTAAAAAAGAGCCTAACTTAACTCTCATTATTTATATCTTATAAAATTCCACATATTAATGTCACTGACATCACAGCTGCTGCATTTGACAAGTCTTCTACCACCAAAATGAATGTCGTCCAGGTTCTTCGATCTCTATGTCATCTCTATTTTCACTACATCCTTCTCCAAATACGTAGTTAGCAGCATTAACCCCATAGTTATTACTATTACTAGCACTGGAGTGACTGGACCCTGCTTCTTGTTGCTGTTGCTGTGCAAAATAACCTTGGGATCCACTGGACTCTGATTGTCGTTGTTGTTGTTCAAAATAACCTTGGGATCCACTAGATTCTTGTTGTCCAACATAATTATGGTCTTGAGGCACGGGCAAAACAAGATAACCATGTGGATAACTCTGTAGAGATGGCTGGTGAGGATAAAACGGTGGTGGTGGGCAATGAGCGACCGGTGGATAATAGTACGATGGTGGTGGCGGATATGGCTGAGGACAAGGATAGCCGGATTGTGGGTATCTTCCAAGTCCAAGATTGCCAAAACAATCCTCCAGGTTTCTTGAAGCATCAACTGGAGCATTATTAGGAGCATGTGGACATGGACGTGTTACTTGTCCACGTCTTCTTGATGCTCCCCAATTTCCTGACCGGGGCAACTGTTCACGATTACCGATCACTTCATTATCACGAGCTCCATTCCATCCAACCTCTCCACCATAAGGTGACCCAGAAGTAGCCTCAACAAAGTCGTTACTTTGTTCTTCGGTATGATCACCACCACCACCACTGGGTGGACTTAATGAAGCACCACTATGATTACCAGAGTCGGTATCTGGTTCCATATATGCATTTACATAGTCCTCATCATTAAGATCCAAATCATCCAACCACTCAGAATTGTCTTCGCCATCCAATACAAGGTGTTCTCTCTCTTCCAACCATTCACGTAATGGATCATCTTCATTAAAGATGTAATCCAAGCATATGGGGTTAAAAGCATCTTCTATTTCTTTTTGGCTTTTCCTTGTAGCCTGTCGGATCTTCAGCCTCATATTGTAATAAACATAGACAAGTCGATTTAACTTTTGGGACTTCAATCTGTTTCTTGTTTTTGTGTGTATGAGGCTGAAGGCACTCCAGTTACGCTCGCAATTAGAAGATGATGTTGTTTGGCTCAACACCCTTATAGCTATTCGTTGAAGTTCAGGCACAGAATTGCCATAATGTATCCACCATTCAGCTGCATAGTAATAGCAACCGTACAATTAAGATTTAAAACTTCAACCAATAACAATTTTGTTATTGTAGAATATAAATGTTATAGTTTGTCTAATTACCCGGATTTGTTTGTTTAACTGCTCTTTGGGCCAATACTGTTCTAAAAGAGTCATGTATGTCACGAAATAACAAAATCTGCACAAAGGGTAAAACTTTAAGCACGTTGTACACCAAGTTTAAAGTACAATACAAATTATAATATCTAAGTACATATTTAATTATACTCACTTGGTTGATAGCTCTGATTT
Source organism: Escallonia rubra (assembly GCA_033065855.1). Lineage (NCBI taxonomy): Eukaryota > Viridiplantae > Streptophyta > Magnoliopsida > Escalloniales > Escalloniaceae > Escallonia > Escallonia rubra. The sequence goes on along the minus strand of JAVXUO010000130.1, from coordinate 8,105 downwards.
GATTGTCAACAAGAGGCTCTAGCCTCTGCATCACCTTTTTAACTGCTTCCAACACATTTCTATTACCCATGAAAGATTCACCATATTGAAATTGCGGATTCAAGAAGTAGCCTAGCACGTGAAAAAAATAACTAATTACCGAATACTTATATTTGATTTAAACAATGAATTATAGTTACATATTGGTTTAGTAACTTACCGGCCATGTTCAAATCTTGGTGTAATTGAAAATCCAACCTCTTTTCAATTATCCTGATATATTTTGTTGGACGCCGACAATTCTTTTGAATGGCGAGCTTGGCCCTCTCCATTGCTTCGTAAAGAAAACCCATGGTAGGTTTCTCATCTCCATCTACTAACCGCAGAACCTTTACTAGTGGCTCTTGCACCTTCAAAATATCGGCAGCTTTAGTCCAAAAGCTCCGGTCAAAAATTATCTTCTTTACCAACTTGCCCTTGCTCAATTTTGAATATTTACGTGCATTCCACTCACTAGACCTAAACATATCTTCCAAAGGCCCCCTAAATCTGCAAATGGTTTCCAAAGTAATAAAATTCGTAGCAAAACGTGTGATTGCAGGACGTAGAAACTCTCTGCCATTGGTGTAGGTTTTCATGTAATCAATCACCCAGTCAAAGTTATAAATGAACCTGGTGATCTCCATTGCTTTTCCTAGCACCTCTCCAACAATTTTTTTCTTGCCAATATCTTCCAGAATGAGGTCAAGGCAATGACCAGCACATGCAGTCCAATATAAATTTGGCCGCTTCTCCATAAGCTTCTTGCCACCGGCTTTTATAGCAGCTTCATTGTCCGTTACAACTTGAACAATATACTGCTCCCCAATCTCATCAACGACCTTGTCCATGATTCCAAAGTAATAATCTCCGGTCCTACTCGGAACATTTGTAATATCAATAGATTTGTGAAAGATTGTACCTCGAGTGCTATAAACTAGAAAATTCATTAAATGTCTTCTGGTACCACTCGACCATCCATCACACATGAGTGTTACACCCCTCTCTTGCCAAATAGATCGATGAGATTCAATCCACTTCTTTAAAGCTTCAAATTCCCTAGGCAAATAAACTTCACTGACCTCATGAGGAGTGGGAAGCTTCACTCCTTTTCCTACCTCTCTTGCAACATCCAACATCGGCTCAAACCAAGGACTTGTTACAGAGTTAATTGAATGTCGGCCAAATATAACAAATTGGCTAACTGCTATGCCCAACTTCTTTCTCAGACCTTTCATAACTGATGTGCTGATCTTAGTCTGCTTAGAGCCTTTATATCGATGAAGATCAACATCCACGTTTTGCAATCTTGATTCTGGTGTAGTTAGATCAACCCACCTATTTTCACTAGCAGACTCACGCATGCTAGAAGATCGTTTAGGTAAACGAGGTCGAGACCCACTACTCCCTCCTACATCATATCGCTTTCCTGAACTTGATCTAAACCTTTGTCGTTCCTCAAACTCTCTTTGTTCTCTCATGGACTCCCTCCGTGCCATTGTCATCTCTTGATCTGAATCATCACTAGAAACAACACGACAGTCATCTTCATCACTATCGGTATCACGCTGAATTTCTCTAATATGTTGCACCACTTCTTCTTTCATTTTCTCCTTATCTATTTGCGATTTTTTATAACCTTGAAGAAGGTTCATCATTTCTACTCTAACTTCACCGCTAACAGCATGACAACTTGAAACTTGTCCTTTTAGATGAGCAAGATGCTGCTTCAATCGAGTAATACCGCCACTTATCACCTTTCCACAAAACTTGCAAACCAATTTATGCCTATTATTTGGCACCGCATCGGCAAACTTCCAGCCAATATCATTACTAGGAGCCTCATTCTCTCCCGCACTTTGACGTGACATTTTGAATCTTGAATAAATAAAATTTTGATACCTTGCAATTTTAAAACTATAATGAAATACTAAAACATAAAAACATTGTATTTAAATTAAATTTGCACAAAAATAAAGCATAAACTATAAATCGTTAAAGTTTATTTAATCTACAATTGATGGTAAAAGTTTATTAAGTATTACCAATTAAAATAAGTTTTTGAATTTAAAACCTCAAGTTATAAGCATATACATAATTCCAAAAGCAAGTAAGTGAAAAACAATAAACAAAAGTACTAAATTCTAAATATCTAAATAATCTAATATAAACTTGATAAGTCATAAATCATAATAATAAACAAATAAGAGAGTTTGACTTTGACATTTTGACTAACTTTAATTGAAGGACTTGAATTGAAACACTTTGAAAGACTTTGAATTGAAGACTCACTCTCACCCCACAAAGAAAATATCATAACATACATATACGGATACTAATAAAAAACGTTTCTGGTTGAAAAAAAAAAGTTAATTTATTTCTAAACTTTGAATAACACGAAGAGCAAGAGCAATACCAACAAACCCTTTGACCAAAATAAAAAAAAGAAAAGGCAGAAAGCCCTAATTTTTAACAGTGTATGCAATGCCACACGTTTTCTTTCCAAGCACTCACCTGCCCTCTCATAAACTCTCATAAAAGTAAAAGCAGATCATGAGTCATGACTCACCTAGCCACCTGCCCTCTCATAAAAGTAAAAGCAAAGCAGTGAAAGCACTCACCAGGGTTTTAAAAAACGGCTGATATGTACCGTAACGGCCGATTCGTAACGGTTTTTCAGAGGTCCGATACCGATATGTACCGATATATCGGTGCTAGTTAATCATGCAGGCGTATCGCCGTTACGGAACCGTAACGCCGATAAATACCGTTACGTACCGTTACGGGAGGAAATCTGAATATCTGATACTTTTGAGTTTTGTCTCCTTCCGAGAATTATTGGAGAGATCTGCATCCCCTGACTCCTCTGTCTTCAAATCTTCAACTCCTCAAGCACCGATCAAGTATTGTAAAGAACTTGGACAAATTACAATCAATTATTGTGCAAAAGTGCAAAACTACAAATTCAATTACTGTAGGCTCGTGAAAGGAATCTGCTTTCTTCAATTCTCCTCTCTATAAATTCCTCTCCAACCCAATTAACAGAAATTACAAACATATTTACATACCTACAAATCAGAGAAAGACGAAGAACGGAAGAACTGAAGTATTGAACTAGTGAACTACTGAAGAAGTTTTAGTAGCAACTAGCAACAGCTGGGAAGGACGAACGACGAAGCAACATAATATGTCGAAGACTCGAAGGCCGAAGCCCAACTGGCCGAGCGCAGCCATCGGCGTTTGGCTGCTGTCGTGAGTCGTCTCCCGCGGGTCGTTGACTGGCTTGAGTCGCTTGACTCACCTGGGGACTGGGTCAAAGAATCACGGGCCACGGTTGAGTCGCTGACTGGTTGGGACGGCAGCGGTGGGCGTGGGACTGTGGGAGAGACGGAGACTCGGAGAGTGCACTACTGCACTGTGCGTGCGGGACGATTGCAGGTGAGTGCTTTCACTGCTTTGCTTTTACTTTTATGAGAGGGCAGGTGGCTAGGTGAGTCATGACTCATGATCTGCTTTTACTTTTATGAGAGTTTATGAGAGGGCAGGTGAGTGCTTGGAAAGAAAACGTGTGGCATTGCATACACTGTTAAAAATTAGGGCTTTCTGCCTTTTCTTGCCTTTTCTTTTTTTTATTTTGGTCAAAGGGTTTGTTGGTATTGCTCTTGCTCTTCGTGTTATTCAAAGTTTAGAAATAAATTAACTTTTTTTTTGGGCTAATTACACCTATGTCCCTGAGGTTTGGGGGTAATTACACTCAAGGACACAAAGTTTCAAAATGTAACACTTATGTCCATCGACAAACGGAACCCTAAAAATCTTAACGGTTTTAATGAAAAGACTGTATTGCCCCTGAGTTAGAACCTTATTTTTTTTTAATGCCATTACTTCATTAAAAAAAAGACTTTATTTCATCTTTACTTTACTCTTAACCACCCCCCCTCATCTGCATCCCCCTTCCCCGTCACCCACCCACCCATTCTTCCTCCCCTTCCCCGCGCCGCACCCCACCTGCCTCCCCCTTCCCCGTCACCCACCAGCCCCTTCTTCCTCCCCTTCCCCGGCGCCGCACCCCACCTGCCTCCCCCTTCCCCGTCACCCACCAGCCCCTTCTTCCTCCCCTTCCCTGGCGCCGCACCCCATCTGCTCCCCCTTCCTGGCCACCAAGACTTCCCTTCGCCCACCCATTCGGCAGCCACCTCTGTTAGACCACGCCGCCAGCAGCCCCCTTCCTCGCCCAACCCCGTCGCAACCCCCTCCATTAACCAACCCCGTCGCAACGCCGCAACGTCGGAGGTTGGTCTTAACCGTGGTGGTTAAATAGGATGAAACCCGAAGTCGTGGTGGTTGTAAAATTCCAGATCTGCTTGTGTCGTTCTAGAACCATTTTTTCCGATGTGGTCGGCGACGATGGTCGTCCTCCGGCGACCGGTGGATCTGGTCGACGGGTTAGATCTTAATCGTGGCCTCAACCAACCCCGCGCAACGCCACAGCGTCGAAGGTTGGTCTTAACCGTGGCCTGGTTTGCCGCGGGTTAGATCTGGTCGACGACGATGGTCGTCCTCCGGCCGTCTTCTTCACTGGACCTGTTGTGCTGTAAACGAAATGGCCTGTGTTTCCGACGACCGATTCAGCAAAAATTTACTTTTGTAAATTGTTAGATTTTATAAATGTTACAATCAGTACCTCAGGAAGGTGAAAATTGTTGAATTTTATGGACATGCAACTGAATGTAAGATCATAAATTAGGGATTAATTTGAGAATTAGTGTTTGTAAACTCTAATTTAAAAATCTTAATTTTCAAATTAGAGTTTCAAAATCTTAAAGAATTAAGATTTGTTATCCTAATTTAAAATTTATAAAAATTATTCAAGATATATTGTACAAGGGCAGTATTGTCATTTTTAAAATACAAAATGATGAACAGTATATTTTTTGGATGGAACCCTAACGGATGGACACGGGTGATACATTTGAAACATTTTTGGTCACAGAATGTTACATTTTGAAACTTTGTGTCCTTGAGTGTAATTACCCCCTAACCTCAGGGACATAAGTGTAATTAGCCCTTTTTTTTTCAACCAGAAACGTTTTTTATGAGTATCCGTATATGTATGTTATGATATTTTCTTTGTGGGGTGAGAGTTAGTCTTCAATTCAAAGTCTTTCAAAGTGTTTCAATTCAAGTCCTTCAATTAAAGTTAGTCAAAATGTCAAAGTCAAACTCTCTTATTTGTTTATTATTATGATTTATGACTTATCAAGTTTATATTAGATTATTTAGATATTTAGAATTTAGTACTTTTGTTTATTGTTTTTCACTTACTTGCTTTTGGAATTATGTATATGCTTATAACTTGAGGTTTTAAATTCAAAAACTTATTTTAATTGGTAATACTTAATAAACTTTTACCATCAATTGTAGATTAAATAAACTTTAACGATTTATAGTTTATGCTTTATTTTTGTGCAAATTTAATTTAAATACAATGTTTTTATGTTTTAGTATTTCATTATAGTTTTAAAATTGCAAGGTATCAAAATTTTATTTATTCAAGATTCAAAATGCCACGTCAAAGTGCGGGAGAGAATGAGGCTCCTAGTAATGATATTGGCTGGAAGTTTGCCGATGCGGTGCCAAATAATAGGCATAAATTGGTTTGCAAGTTTTGTGGAAAGGTGATAAGTGGCGGTATTACTCGATTGAAGCAGCATCTTGCTCATCTAAAAGGACAAGTTTCAAGTTGTCCTGCTGTTAGCGGTGAAGTTAGAGTAGAAATGATGAACCTTCTTCAAGGTTATAAAAAATCGCAAATAGATAAGGACAAAATGAAAGAAGAAGTGGTGCAACATATTAGAGAAACTCAGCGTGATACCGATAGTGATGAAGATGACTGTCGTGTTGTTTCTAGTGATGATTCAGATCAAGAGATGACAATGGCACGGAGGGAGTCCATGAGAGAACAAAGAGAGTTTGAGGAACGACAAAGGTTTAGATCAAGTTCAGGGAAGCGATATGATGTAGGAGGGAGTAGTGGGTCTCGACCTCGTTTACCTAAACGATCTTCTAGCATGCGTGAGTCTGCTAGTGAAAATAGGTGGGTTGATCTAACTACACCAGAATCAAGATTGCAAAACGTGGATGTTGATCTTCATCGATATAAAGGCTCTAAGCAGACTAAGATCAGCACATCAGTTATGAAAGGTCTGAGAAAGAAGTTGGGCATAGCAGTTAGCCAATTTGTTATATTTGGCCGACATTCAATTAACTCTGTAACAAGTCCTTGGTTTGAGCCGATGTTGGATGTTGCAAGAGAGGTAGGAAAAGGAGTGAAGCTTCCCACTCCTCATGAGGTCAGTGAAGTTTATTTGCCTAGGGAATTTGAAGCTTTAAAGAAGTGGATTGAATCTCATCGATCTATTTGGCAAGAGAGGGGTGTAACACTCATGTGTGATGGATGGTCGAGTGGTACCAGAAGACATTTAATGAATTTTCTAGTTTATAGCACTCGAGGTACAATCTTTCACAAATCTATTGATATTACAAATGTTCCGAGTAGGACCGGAGATTATTACTTTGGAATCATGGACAAGGTCGTTGATGAGATTGGGGAGCAGTATATTGTTCAAGTTGTAACGGACAATGAAGCTGCTATAAAAGCCGGTGGCAAGAAGCTTATGGAGAAGCGGCCAAATTTATATTGGACTGCATGTGCTGCTCATTGCCTTGACCTCATTCTGGAAGATATTGGCAAGAAAAAAACTGTTGGAAAGGTGCTAGGAAAAGCAATGGAGATCACCAGGTTCATTTATAACTATTACTGGGTGATTGATTACATGAAAATCTACACCAATGGCAGAGAGCTTCTACGTCCTGCAATCACACGTTTTGCTACGAATTTTATTACTTTGGAAACCATTTGCAGATTTAGGGGGCCTTTGGAAGATATGTTTAGGTCTAGTGAGTGGAATGCACGTAAATATTCAAAATTGAGCAAGGGCAAGTTGGTAAAGAAGATCATTTTTTACCGGAGCTTTTGGACTAAAGCTGCCGATATTTTGAAGGTGCAAGAGCCACTTGTAAAGGTTCTGCGGTTAGTAGATGGAGATGAGAAACCTACCATGGGTTTTCTTTACGAAGCAATGGAGAGGGCCAAGCTCGCCATTCAAAAGAATTGTCGGCGTCCAACAAAATATATCAGGATAATTGAAAAGAGGTTGGATTTTCAATTACACCAAGATTTGAACATGGCCGGTAAGTTACTAAACCAATATGTAACTATAATTCATTGTTTAAATCAAATATAAGTATTCGGTAATTAGTTATTTTTTTCACGTGCTAGGCTACTTCTTGAATCCGCAATTTCAATATGGTGAATCTTTCATGGGTAATAGAAATGTGTTGGAAGCAGTTAAAAAGGTGATCCAGAGGCTAGAGCCTCTTGTTGACAATCAAATCAGAGCTATCAACCAAGTGAGTATAATTAAATATGTACTTAGATATTATAATTTGTATTGTACTTTAAACTTGGTGTACAACGTGCTTAAAGTTTTACCCTTTGTGCAGATTTTGTTATTTCGTGACAGACATGACTCTTTTGGAACAGTATTGGCCCAAAGAGCAGTTAAACAAACAAATCCGGGTAATTAGACAAACTATAACATTTATATTCTACAATAACAAAATTGTTATTGGTTGAAGTTTTAAATCTTAATTGTACGGTTGCTATTACTATGCAGCTGAATGGTGGATACATTATGGCAATTCTGCGCCTGAACTTCAACGAATAGCTATAAGGGTGTTGAGCCAAACAACATCATCTTCTAATTGCGAGCGTAACTGCAGTGCCTTCAGCCTCATACACACAAAAACAAGAAACAGATTGAAGTCCCAAAAGTTAAATCGACTTGTCTATGTTTATTACAATATGAGGCTGAAGATCCGACAGGCTACAAGGAAAAGCCAAAAAGAAATAGAAGATGCTTTTAACCCCATATGCTTGGATTACATCTTTAATGAAGATGATCCATTAAGTGAATGGTTGGAAGAGAGAGAACACCCTGTATTGGATGGCGAAGACAATTCTG